>PVHY01016196.1:0-34280 GCA_004024945.1 Uropsilus gracilis | reverse complement strand
CCTTGTTCCAGGGTATGTTTTTTGCCCCTTTGTCAAAGATTAATTGACTGTATATGTGTGGTTTTATTTCCGGATATTCAATTCTGATCCATTGGTCTGTTTGTCTGTTTTTGTACCAGTACCATGCTGTTTTAAGTATTATGGCTTTGTAGTACAGTTTGAAGTCTGGAATAGTAATACCTCCGTTCTCTCTTCTGTTACACAGACTTAATGTTAAGATGGGTTTTCATTGTGTTTTTATATACCCTTCCCCTCTTTTATAAGGAAGGTCAGATTCAGAAGAATTCCAGTCCTTACTAACCATACCATAAGCTTTTCACCCTTGTTTCCTGATTAGGGATGAAGGAAGTCATGGATGTAAATTACAAGCATCCCTGAGAACCTCTGTCAGTCTGGAGATTCCTGTAGTGTACCACCGAATTTGGTGGTGGGATCCAGGACCATTGTCTAACTGCTACATGGATCTCCATCTGCATTAAAATATCCAGTGACCCTGTTGAATCAGGGAATAAGCTCTCAGCTAGAATCTTTGCTGGGGCCTAACATTATTCTCCATTATTTGCTGCCTTGCAAATAATTTTCTTTTTAGGTTGCCTCTTGTCCTTGCCCTTTCTCCTGAAAGAGTTACTTCTAAACTTAGCTAGTAAATCTGTGGAGTGCTACCTCTCAGCAAGTGAATTTGGCTTGTCCCACTGTGCCTTGAACTGCACTATCTCCCCCAAACCCCTTTTCTCCCTGTGCACCAGTGGTTAATCCACCATGCTTGTTTTTGCCATTATGTGTCTCTTCTTCCCCATCCTCTGAAGTCCCAGCCTTTTTATACGTGCACATACATATGACCTTGGATCCCTGACTGAGGGGTCAAACAGAAGACCTGGATCCCTCTGTCAACTTTTATCTTGCTTAGTTCATCTGTTTTGCTTCAGGTGACTCCATGAAGAGAATGGTTTAGCAAGTTGTCCTGGTATAACATCACTGCCCTTCCCTGCTGTCCTTCACTTTCACTCAGGAGATTGCCATAGAAGTGCATCTCATGTGCTACTGCCCCCTGGAGGCACTGAGATAGGTAGGAAATGGGAAGATGGCATGTCTGTTATCAATGAGTGAACTTCTTGACTGATGAAGTACTTCACTGATGAGATTAACTCCCAGCCTGCAGTAAAGTGCTAGGTGAAAAACACTATAAAGAAAGGAAAATGAGATAAAAGAGTAGAAGGATGGTAAGGTAGGTGTAGCCAGAGGTGGTGTGGTGTTTTTGCGAAAAAGGAAATCTGGAAAATCCTTCTGAGGAGGTGATGTTTAAGTAGAGATGGAAGGAAGGGAAGATCGCATCAAGCAAGTATCTAGGGGAGAAATATACCCAAGAGAGTTGCTTAAAGCTCAGGCATGGTGTAATCACCTGGAGAATCTATGATGACATTCCAAGCCCTACCCTAGAGTCTCAGATTTAATAGACAAGGGATGGTGCTTGGACGGCCCTTTCCTAAAGCTTTCTTTGAGTGGAGGAGTCCATAAGTCTGTTCTCTCTTTGTTGTATATTTGAGCTTCTTTTTCTGAAAATAATAACAATAATAGTAAATCTTCCCAGGAGACTCAGAGGAGCAGACTGGGTTTTAAACTACTGTAGTAGAGGGAAGGTCAAGTGCCAAGTCCCTAAACAAGGCTGAGCTTGCCTTGTTTTCTCTGGGGAGCCAGATGGGGTGAAGTTGAGGCTGGAGAGTGGTTAGGCACAAGGCCTTTACAGGGTGATATCTCTCAGTTACTTTTCATTTTGACATCTCATCTTTTTTATTGAAAAAGCAAGGATAACACCTCTAAGGACTGTTCACCTCTCAGCAGTCATGAAGGAATCTACATGCAGTCTCTGTTAAAATTCTGAGGTGACCCTCCCTCCCTACATGCACCCCACCATTCTTAGAGTTTCTGTCTCACTGGCTGTGAAGCAGGATATGGGAGTTTGCATTATATCACTTTTTTCCTTTGTATTTTATTTCTAAACAGTTGCGAAGTGATGCTGAAGCTACTGGTTTAGGGACCATTCTTTCAGGACCACTGATGTGTGGGGAGCCTTGAGATGGTCTTCAGGAGGTTATGAGTCAGTGAGAAGCTGGGAGAGGGGTAGGGAGAGGCGAGGGGGAGGGGAGGGGGTGTCCCACTGGGGTTTGGGTTGTGTTACCACACCAGTAGACACTGAGGCCCAACAGTAGGCAGCATGAAGCCTGTAGGCAGAGGTGCACATTGATCGGCAGTTTAGAGTGAGTGGGTGTTGAGCTTGGCTTCTTATGTCTTGAAAACCAAATGCCTGGCCCTAAGAAGGGCTACCTATGTGGTACTCTGCCCTGTCGTAGGTCTGATTAGAGAGTTGGATGATGCACAGCCAGAGCTCTCCCAGGGATTGTTCTTTCTGTGTTGCTGTCTTACTAAAATACTCAGTCTGGTGTTGCTTGGAGAACTCTGTCTTTACTTGGGCTGGGCTGAGAGAAAGTTTGGTCTTTAGTAGGGAAGCACAGATTTAACTCCTGTGAGAACAGATTACCTAGGTGGGATCCGAATTCTTTTTGCATTTTGAGCCTCACTACCTCAAGATTAAGGAGTTCTTCTACCCATTCTCCCCTTTCTTCCGCTTCAAAGGAAGGAGTAGCTACCAGCATGACTGATGGAACACAGTTGAACCCAGGACAATGAATGAGCCACATTTTTATCAGCAGGCATGATGACCATGTCTTAGAGCTGAACACTAGCAGCTGTGACCTTCTTCCTACCACAGACCTGGTCCTGTGCCTTTAATGTGCATTCTCTCTCTTTCTCCCTCTCTCTCTTTCTTTCTTCCCCTCCCTCTCTCCCTCCTTCCCATTTTTCCATTTCTCTGAGTAGACAGCTGTACAGATCTGCTACAATCCCAGTGCTCCCTGCTCTAGCTTCTCTCTTAGGAGAAGGGTATGAGGTAGGGAGGGTAGAATTCTGGTCTCAAGGTCTGGATCTGGAGGAATGAGGGGAGAAAGTGAGCAGAACTGCTTCTGTCTTCAGGGATAACCCAAGCTTGTTCTCCCATCTTGTCGCTCCATAGGTGGGTTGCCTACCAGTAAAATAACCCCCTGATTTTTATTGGGTATTAGGGTCCCCTTGAGAGGAGAGGTGACATGTTGGGCAGGATTTGGGCACTCTATGCCCTTGAATATACTATCATCCTAATACCTGGGAGAACCAGAGGCTGAATTAGGGGCAGCTCTAAGAACAATGGTGACTCCTTGGTTTTGGAACCTGCTGTTAACATCAGAATCACCATTAACATAATGGGGAGAATACTTTGACTATAAGATCTCTGAATGTTAGATTTTTTTCTTTGATAGAGAGAAGTCAGCAGGATTTGGAACCTGAGATGGCAACTGAGATGGGACACCTACTATTTCCTAATGAACATTTCCTAATGAAAAATAAATTTATGGACCATGTGGAAAATTGATGATTCTAGCAACATTTGTATTTGTAAAAAATATCTAAAATAATCCCCTGATTTTTATTGGGTTTTAGGGTCCCCTTGTGAGGAGACATGACATGTTGGGCAGGATTAGGGGAATAGAGTGAAGTCTTGCCCCTGAGGCCAGCTGAGTGCCCACGCAGCTAGGACTGGCCCAAGTCTAGGGGTCTAAAAGGAGAGACGAGACGCTTAGTTGGTTTGCTTGTTCAGATTGCTCAATGGGAAGAAGCCGTTCAAATGATGATTTATCAGGAATGAAAAGGATTTGGGGTCAACAGTTGGCAAAAGTGGTTCAAGGAGGCCAGTGAAGCTTGGGAGTCTTTGCCTCCTTCTATTTGTTCCTTCAGTATAAAATGACTGCTGCACCTCTAAATGGCACACCTATGCTCCAACAGGAAGTAGCTGTCATGATTCCCTCTACTTCACAGGAGACCAGGAAAATTGTTGGCTGGGCCTATCACCCTAGGGATTTTCTTAGCAAGCAAGAAAGGGAATACTGGCCACTAAATCTTCTGCTGTGTCTGGTATTCTTTGGGTGATATTGCCTGATGCTGTGTTATCAGATGGTTCTTTCGGCATCTGAAGTGTAGAAAATCAAACGGCACGTTAGAAAATCATGCAGTGTGTTTTAATTTGGATGAGAAAGTGAACCATCCTTAAAACTAATTTTCTGAGGAACTTCAGAAAAAAACAAGAATGACAACATTTTTATTTTTAGTTTTCATCTTTAAAAATTTTTTTTAAAAATCGATCCCATACATATTTATGTTACATCGTTGTATACCCTGAAGTTCTCCTACCACCATGTCACCCGTGAACCATCAAACTGGTCCAAGCCAAGGACCTCTTGAATGATTTATTTGGAATCATTTATTGAAAACTAGAAAGCTTGGAAACATTTCTGCAACGAATATTGCAAAGTGTTTATACCTCTCATTTTAAAAGGAGCCTACATGGTAAAAATTTAAAAATTTGCACAAATCAAAATAAGATTTATTTTTCTCTCCTGCCAAATTGTTTGTATAATCAGTGTACCCAATTTTGATGAGGAGTTTCTCTGCTATTCCTGAGAGTATGAATTGTTATATCTTATCTTAAGATTTATAAAAAATGTTAAGGACTTTAAAATATTAGTGCCCTTTACTTTAAAATTTATCTCTGAGGAACATTTCCTAATGAAAAATAAATTTATGGACCATGTGGAAAATTGATGATTCTAGCAACATTTGTATTTGTAAAAAATATCTAAAAACAGACTTTCAATAGTAACTTGAAAAAATAACTAAATCAGGTGTGACCTCTTCATGATTTTAAGACTATATTGCTAAAAACCAGAAGACAAACTGTTTATCCCATATTCCCATTTTTTTTACCTAGAGAAATATTGACATTGAAGAAATATGTCAAATATACTAAATAGTATTTGTAGATTATGAGCTTACATTATGAGATTACATACCTCATACTTTATTTTCTATATTCTTTTTGCATCTCCCAGTTTTCCTATAATGAATATGAATTCTTTTTTATAATTATAAGAAAATTAGCTTACCTTTTAAAAGTCCAAGTAAAAATGTATGTTTGTTAAGATCCTTTCTAAAAAAGTGATAATTAGAGAAGTGCTTTGATTTAAGAATTGGGTGGGACTCCTTAGCAACTGAAAAGAACATTTTATTGATAGGTTAGAAAAGGTGTTTGGGAGTATTTTGTTCCTGAGGAATTCTGGTCTTTCTCAGCTCTGCCACCAAGGGAGTGTTTAAAGGAAGTTGTCACAATGGTTCATTCTTCTGGGTTCACGTAAATCACATTGTTCTATTTTTCTTTTCCTAGAGGGCTTTCTGTTTTTCTTTTCTGTGACATATATGGGCCCCGGGTCACTAAAGGTTATAACTACATTCAGGAGGGTAAGGGAACAGGTTTAAGGAAACAGTTTGTCTTAATCTATCCAGATAAACAAAGAAAAAAATCATGTAAGGGTGGGGAGATAATTGTCTCAACATGTAATTATCCCTTCAGCTCAATGTGTACAGAAAGTGGGAACCCAGTATTCCTGGACAAGGAGTTAATTGACTGACTTCAATTAAAACATGGGGACATAAAGGTGTGGGGCAGATAAACCCGCACCATCTTCCCATATGTGTGTGTGAAGGGAGGGCCCTATTTTCTCCTTTGCTTTCTAGAAAGAGGTGTTTTTCCTGAGGCCTGCCTTTCCCCTGGGGCATCCATGATACAACATATAAGAGTTTCAGATCTATTAGTGTGTCCTTTGCTGGTTAGAAATCCTTGGTATAAAAGCCACATATTTTTAGAGCTAGAAGAACTTATAGATTAATTTTAATTTTGCATTTTTTTTGGGGGGGGCAGGTCTTTTCACATACATCTGAGATTCCTAAAGTGGAATGCGTTTATCCCTGACTTCTGTCACCTGCGCTGGCATACTTCTGAAGCCTCAGATCTCTAGAAAGAGTCACCATGTTTAGCCCTTGACTGCATACAAGTCACTGGCATCGTATTTAAGAGCATGGCTTCATTCATGTTCATTTACCCAGTAACATTGCATTAGCATGTGGAAACATAAATTCATCTGAACGCTACATGTTTGTTTGCTTTGCAATTGAAATTAAGGACCATTGTTTAATCTTCATGATAGATTCTGTAGTCAAGGCGAGGGTCAGGGATTATAAATGAACATTATATAGAAAGTGAAATGTCCACTGGGACCCACTCCAGCCCTGAGCCCTCAATCCTCATGTGAAAGGATTGGTTTTACATGAAAACAAGGAAACTCTCTTGTCATGCTTTGGAAGCTAGCAAAGGCCTCTTCCTTCATAAAGGAGACTGATTTGAAATTAATATTCTATGTTTTGGTCCTTTATACAAAAGTCCTTTACATTTAAAAAAAATAAAAAAGGCAGTTTGACAAATTCTGTCTTGGTATTGATGAAACAGGGTACAGTGTGTGCTCCTTGGGTATCTAAAATAAGAACCTGTTCCCAGATTGTTAGCTGCCTACATCATCCCCACTTGGATCACTTCAGATGCAAAAAAGTGTGACTCTTGATTACCCCACGTCACATAAGCCTCAGTGTCTGTCTTGGGCAGTGGAGGTCCCTGCCACTTGGTTGTTGAGGTGCTGCCTCTAAGAGTCATTCTCAGGGCATGACCTTTTCTTCTCCCACAGTCAGCCTGTCAGCAGTTCCCGCTGACATAGTTTCCATGATAGACCCCTAAACCATGGTTATTATTTCCCTATTCTGATCACTATTCTCTCTCCCCTGAACTACTGCAGTGGTCTTTTCACCTTCTCCTTGCTCCCTTATCATCTGCTATTTACTATCAAGCAGCAAGAATCGTCTTTCAAAGTTGTTTCCAATGTAAAGTCATCCCTATTGGAAGTCATTTATTGGTTTGGCATAGCAGTTAGAACGGAGTCTCTAGCCTTTACCTGGTTGACAAGGACCTTGGGGTTCAGCTCCCATCACCTCTCTGACACCAGCTCCTGCCACCTTCTCCAAACAGGGTCCTCTGAGTCCTTGAACTTGCTGTTCTTTGAGTATGACAGCCATCAACCAAAGGGCCTGACCTCTGCCACAGGTGGACTTCCTTATCTCCTCCTGGCTGGCTCCTTCTGATATTTAGAACAAGGTTAGAGCAGTGTTAGACCTTGGAGAGACCTTTTCTGGCTACCTGATGACAGAGACCCGTCCATTAACAGCATGCACTGCTCATCACATGAACTTTCTTATAGTCACTCTAAATAATCTGGGTGACATTTGTCATCCCCACCACCATCACTGCCTATAACCAGACATAAGAATGGAGAGAGCAGGGGCCTCATCTGGCTCTTGATTGTTGTATTCCCAAGATTGTGGAAGAGTGAGTTGCTCAATGCATGGCGTTGCATGAATCTCATGCCCAGCTGCTTTTTATATGTGGTGGAATCCAATTTTCCCTCAATTTGTGCATCAATAGGTTGTTTCTGCCTGTTCTGTTTTTACAGCAGTCTGGACTTTATGAGTATAAAGTCTTTGGTGTTCTGGAGGATTGCCCACCAACTCTGCTGGCAGATGTCTATATGGATTTAGACTATAGAAAACAATGGGACCAGTATGTTAAAGGTGAGAGATATGTATGACTTAAAAAAAAAATCAATTACAATTTAGGATCTATTGTCACTCAAATCAGTGAAAAACAGTAAGCTTAATTTCTCCTACAGTATACTTCATTTTTAAACTTGGCATAAATATTTCTAATATTAGACTGAAATAACCCTCTGATTTTCTGGTAATTTACTCCCTGTATGCTGTTTGATCTACTTTCTAGTTTGCTGGGAGGGCTGCTTTGTTATCACTGTTAAGTTGATTGTCATCTTCTATACCTAGGTGGTCATGGAAGGCTTCTTGGAGGAGGTGCTACCCAAGTTTTATTTTGGATATTGAATAAAAGTTTTCTAAATGTCAAGAATACCTATGTGAGGAGGCTTAGAGGGTGAGGTGAGAAGTAATTTAAGGGCATCTTGGACTCAGGAGTTAAGTCAGGAAAGCATGGAATAGCATATGTTCAGAAACTATGAACAGTTAAGCATTGTCAGGGTAGCAGAATCTAGAGCAAGGATGGGAGGAGAGCCTGGTTCCCAAAGGTTACAGCATCACCACCAGGCTATGGTTCTTAGAAGTGACCCTATAACTGACCCTGTAAGTGATTGAATCTTATACGAGACATTAAATAGGTCCTCCTACCTCTTGGAGCTGGCAGTAACTTCTGCCATTTCAGTCACAGCAGAATAGAACTATAAAACTGACCAAGGGAGAGTTCATAAACCCTAAAAGACCCCTGCAGAAATCAGGAGGCTCTTGGTTCCAAATGGCAGAAAGCTAAGTCGCATCAGTATTGGAAAAAGAAAAAACAAGGTGAATTGTCTTCTGGCACTGGAAAGTCCAAGACAGCTGTATCTAATACTTAAACAGTTTCTCCACCTCAACTGTCTTCTTCCGACTTAGTTCTCAGATTGTGTATCATAACAAAGATGGCCACTGGGCTTACATGCTGACTGTTTAACTAGCCTGGGAGGAACAGGAACAAAATTCCTACTGTTGTAATAGTACCAGAGTTCCCGGATTGCTCCCCATCAGCCACAGTGGCTCGTGGGTTTCTTTATGGTGGACATATGTCATGGCTTGGGGTTACCTGGAGTTTTCAAATACCTGTCCCAGCTAGGAGGATTTGTGATACTTACACATCCAAAGGAGACGTTCTCTGTCCCATTTTCTGCCCCATCCTCTCTCGCCCCTGTGGTTCTGTCATGGAATAGAGATGTTGCCAATAACATGCCCAGATGGCTTCCATTTGGAAAATTGTAACATTAGGAAGCAGGCAGCACACAAAATCCTTTTTCCAGTGACAGTCACAGCTAAGGCATCTTAGCCAGGCCTGTGATGTGTTGTAACCAGCATCAGCAGTTGGTGCTGTGGTGTCTGATCCAGTGACAATGTTCTCGATCTGACTCTGGTGGTCTTGAGTCTCCGTGAGCTCCCTGAGAGTCTTTACGAAATCACTTAGCTGGAGTTGTCAGCTAAGTGGCCAGATGCACCATCCCTGAACCAGTCACCAGGGCCATGTCTTGCTGCTTTTCCAACCCTGAAATGAATGCCAAGTCAGTCCTGTTTTTAAGCCACATACTCAAGAAGAGGAAGAGAGATGCCCTGAAGGAGAATTAGGATGCTGACCTGGGAAGAGGAGTGACAGTGCTGAGAATGTAAAAGAGACAGTTCTCAGCTCCTCTCTCCTTTGCAAGGGCTGTCTTCAGCCTCCTGTAGAACGCATGGGCTGGCAAGCTTTGTAACTGATAGTCTGCTTCTAATAGATTTTCTTTCAAAAACTGAGCCGAGTGTAAGTGCATTCCTGCTATCAGTAGCTGTTAGCTACTCTGGCAGTTCTGGTTCTTCGACTGCTCCCAGTCTCACTGTATGACTTGGCATTAGAGGGGACATGTTATTAAATTCCGTTGCTATCAATCTCCATCTGAGAGTTGGCTGCTATTTGCACACACTAGCACAATGAAGGACATTTGGTCTCAGTAGCTGTGGTCTATAGGAAAGAATCACAGGAGAGGAAGAAAAAGTTAAGCTATGCCGGGCATCATGGCGCATGCCTGTAGGCGACAGCCTAGGAAGCCGCGGCTGGAGCCAGGGATTGCGGTTCGAGCCCAACCGGGGACACGTAGTGAGACCTAGTTCCAAAAGAATAGCTGGGCGTGGTGGCATGCGCCTGTCATCCCAGGTACCTGGGAAGCTGAGGCTGAGATTACTTGAGTCTGTGGTACCCCGGGCAACGTGAGCCTGCAGTTCCACAGGCAAAAATAGCAAGACCTAGTCTAAAAAAAAAAAAAAAAATGAAAAAAGTTAGGTTAGCCACAGGGATACAGGGATGCCACTTTTCCAGTCTCAGAAGCCCAGTGCCCTCTCTGTAACATTTATGTGTCCCCATCCCCCTCCCAACCCCACCTCCTCCCCAACCCCCATGCACTGGGCTCAGCAACTCAGTTGCCTGGGTCAGGCAATCTAGAGGGAGAAGGAACTCAGTAGTCCTGCTCTTGGTGCTCTAGTGACATCTGGTGGTTATCTTGATTTTAAGGCCTCTGAAAATTTATTTTTGGATGCCTGATTTTGCTAAATTGCATTCTCTCCGAGAAACTTGTTTGTGCTGTATGACAGGCCTGTTGTGTTGGATCCGTGTATTTTTACTGTTTTCTTCAATCTACTAGACTGTGCTCCTGGGCAATGGACTTGCAGTGGTCATGACCCTGCCTACCTTTTTCTAGAACCCGATGATTTAGTGAGAGATCACATCCTAGGGGTCCTCATACCTAGACCTCTAGGTTGTGCAAGCCAGATTGTCTTCTAGATGCACTAACTTCCTTTGTTCTCTTTAGAACTCTACGAAAAAGAATGCAACGGAGAGACTGTCGTCTACTGGGAAGTGAAGTACCCTTTCCCCATGTCTAACCGAGATGTATCCTTTCCTGGGGGACACAACGACTTGTCCTTCCAGGTGTTTCTGTGCCCATGGGCACCACCCCTGGTCTTCCAGTGGGTAAAGTTGATGTCTTGGATCCTTGCAGAAGCATTTGCTTCTTGTGTGGCTTGCAGAGATGAGAGTGTAATTTTAGGCCTGACTCTGGGGAGCATCTATAACTGACCCCTTGGGCAGCTTTTACTTTTCTGAGGAGTGTAGTAAGGTCTTGAAATTGTTGGGCCACTGAATTGGGGACCTGCAGGGAATCTTCACCAAGAATGTTTAAACACTCTCAGTTTATAGAGGAGAAAGTTGGGGATCAGAGACAAAATGATGAAGAGGACTGGAAGTGGGGCATTGGAACTCAGGCCCCTGCATTTCCAGCTGTCCCCACCCCACTTCACTTGACTCCATGGAGATTCCCCTTGACTATTGACCCGGGACTTGGGGTGTTTGTTTCTTTTCTGTTTCCTCGTTTGTACAGTGAAGTCGCTGGTGGGATGTGGGGAGCTTTTGTTAACATTCTATTCTGAGGGTTTAATAGACCCCCCACAAGGGCAGCTCCGGAGACAAGATGAGAATTTACTGGGTGGAGAGAGTAGGGGTAGAATGACCGATGGGTTCCACCTTTTCATGTCTTCTGCAAACACAGCAGCTGAATGCTTTTTCCTAAAATGAATCTCTTTGTCAGACACTTTGAACAAAGGGTCTAGGGATTTAAAAAGAAAGTTTAGAAGCTGAACTAGGTGGTCACAGGGATACTTCCTAGCTCTCTGTATGTTCCTGTGATTTTTGTGTGTGTGTGTTTTATTTGTGTCTGGTTTTGTGTCTGAATGTGTCTACCCTGACCCCCAACTAGCTTATAAATTCCTTAGGGTTTATTTGTTGACACAGTTCCCATGTGCTGCTTGACAGTTTGTATACACCTGGCATGCATTTCCACATATTGTTGATTTCTTGGTCCCTTCAATTTTGCATGGTTTTCTCCAATCCTCCAACACCTTTGCAAGATAGAAATCATCACCCCTTTTTTACAGTTAACTGAGGCAACAGGGAGTTGACTAATTCCCTACTAGGTGTTGAAAAGAGGTTTGACTCCAGGTCCCACCATCTCCAATGACTGTGATCTTGACTTGGGCACCATCCATTTCTCTGCCCAGTGAAGCTGCAGGGTGGGTATGGACACTTAGGCCTCATGGTGATTCTATTTTATGACTTTCCATTATCATAAGCTATATATGCCCAAGCTTTCTCCAATAAGGCCTACTGAATTCTTGAGAATAGGGAACAGTGCCATGGAGAACATTAGTTTTGCCGTGAAAGATCTTAGCTTGAGTATGCATTCTTTCCCTAGTTTGCTGTGTGACCTGGAAAAAGGCTCTTTATTTCTCTGGGTCTCAGTGAACTGCTGGTCCCCCAGTCATGGTCTCTGTGGCATACTTTGAGCCCTGTTAGACATGTGCCAACTTTTAATCAATACATCAAGTTCAGGTTTCCCTGGTGGAAGAGCAGATGTTGTCCATTGTCTAAGTTACGGGAGAGAATAGGCAACATTTGCTGTGAGGAACAAGTAAAAGGCTTCAAGAGAGAGAACCCATACCTACGCAACAGCACTTCTTTCTGCAACATCACCCATCAGTACAAAGTAGGGGGCAACAGGGCTTCCAGTATCCAGGCAGCCCTGCACCATGCCCATGTAATGGGTGGGCAGTGGAGGTGTGGCCAAGACTGCATGGCTGGGGCTGATGGTTGCTGTGTTGCAGTGAGGGTAACTGCGTTCGTTATTTACTGTGATTTCTTGCTTGTTTTAGACTTTTGATTCTTTCTAGTCTGAAGTGTCATTTGAAAGTAGAATGAACGCATTAAATAGTTGAGCCCTTTCTACCTGTGAGAGCCTAACTGGATTTGGCGGCCAATTCTGGGTTTGAGATTCCATCACTTCAGCTGGAGTGGGGGGTCTTGGGCAAGTTGCTTTACTTCTCTGAGCCTCAGTGTTGCCATCTGTAAGATGGAAGTGCTGATGCAGAGCTCACAGGTACCTTGTCAGGATCAAAATTCTTGCTGTGTGTAAAACAGAGGAGGTCTATTGCATGCTGGGTACTCTTAGTGATGACTCAGTAGGTGTTTCTGAGTATTTCATTATCTTTCCTAGACTAGCACCCTTGACATGGTGATCCTTGGATTGTCCACAGAGATGAAAGAACTTTGTTATTCTTGGCGAACCAGTGTCAGTATTTGTGTACCCAGCATTCAGGTGCTCCTGTGTCTGTCTCTCTCTCTGATCACCAGGGGTGAATGACCTTATCAGGCTGTGCTCTGTGCATAGAGATCAGTCAACAGAGCTTAGGCTTAGGACTGGATAGGGCAAAGCAGAATTTACTAAGAGCTTATTCTGCTCCAGACTCCAGCCCCCCTCACTTCCACCAAGCCTGCCTGTGGTGGATTGTTACTCCCCTATCTTAGATAGGGAAAATAAGTCTTAAAAAGGTTGAGTAACCCCGGAGGTGAGTTATTGCCTCTGAGGGGTCAGTCCCCAGCATGCACTAATCCTCCAGTGCCAAATCCAGTATCTTTTGGGAGACAGGAGCAATTCCCTTGCATGAATAGAAGCTTCAGGGAATCATTCACCAGTGGTTAAGGTAAATTCTCAAATGAACCTTCCAGGTGGTATGAGACACCAATTTGCAGTGAGGTAGGGTGTCAGGACAGGCAAGAGTCCAAAGGAACAGCCACAAATGGGAGGTGCAGACTCAGCTCCGGTGTGTGGGGCTTTCCTTCTCCTGTCTGAAAGGCTGCCTTGACTGGTGAATCAGTACGTCTACATCCGGCAGCGGCGAGACCTGGACGTCGAAGGGCGGAAGATCCACGTCATCCTGGCGCAGAGCACCTCCGTGCCTCAGTTTCCCGAAAAGTCGGGTATAATCCGAGTGCAGCGGTACAAGCAGAGCCTGGCGATTGAGAGTGATGGCAAGAAGGGAAGCAAAGGTAAAGCCAGGGTGCATGTGGTTTACCAGGCTAGAGCACCCCTGTGATGCCCTAGACTGTGCTGATGGGAGACATGTAAAATGTGTGTAGTGTATTTCCTGAAGTCAGAGAGAGGGATCCGGGATTAGTCTCAGGGGAAGAAATGGATTCACCGCTGGAAACCGGGTTAGTGCAAAGGGGATGCTTGAATTTCACTCTGCCCATTCTTAACTGACATTTTCTTTGTTCAAATGAAATCAGAAGAGCCCAGTTGAACCAGATGGAGTTAGAACGTCTCTTCAGGCTGGTCCTGTGGACATATAGGGCAGATCTCAGGGTGGGAAGAGTGCTGGTTCAACCATCTCAGAGAACACAGCTGCCGGTCAGCTCTAACCCAGAGCCTCGCTTCCTTCCTGCCTCAGTTTGCATCCTGCAGGGAGAAACACCAAGACGGGCCTATTCTGGAACCATAGCTCTAATTGGTTGTGTTCCCTAACTCTTCAGCCTCCAGTTTGCTGTTTAAAAACCTGGGTCCAGTTCTGCCAACTCCCTGGGATGGTTAAGATAATTAAAGGAGAGACTGTGGAACTATCTAGAGCTGGTCAGATCTTGCATAAATAGCAAAGCATTTGCAAAAATATTTCTATATAAATAGCCTGGTAAGACAAGGCAGGGGGGTGAAGACCACCTAAATTATGTGTTAGCTCCTTCCTTTCTCCTGGGCCTGAATATGAAGGTAGACAGTCTGCAGGGTTTGTTGTGTCTTTTTAACATTTTCCCTCCTTCTGAATTGTCCTTTCTTTCCCCCTCTAGTTTTCATGTGTTACTTCGATAACCCGGGTGGCCAAATTCCGTCCTGGCTCATTAACTGGGCCGCCAAGGTGAGATCCCAGGAGGCGGGAGGGGGAAGTGTGCTTGACAAATGTTGACTTAGCCCACGGGGCTGTCAGGCAAAAGAGACATGCTGTCTCAGGCCAAATGAGACTCTTTTATGAAGCAGCTTGGTTGAGTGACTACCGTCAGGTCTGGGGTTGCCAACACCCAGGATGGAGGCTAGGGCAAAAGGCAAAGAATTGTTAGCTGGAATGCCAGCCCCACCATGTTGTTACATTGAGACCCTGCCAGGGTCACTCTCTGGAACCTTCAGACAATAGCCTACTCCTTCTGGGAACCCTGATGCCTTTGGACCCTGTCTCAGCGTGTGGAGGAGTAGTTAGAACAGACAATCAGACTTGTCCACCAGGGGAAGCATCTACGTTCATTATTTTGTTTTGCTTTTCTTTGCAAAGAGAGAGAACTGTAGGAGTAGCTTGGCACACCAGAGACTACCTAGTAGCCTAGCATCGTGGGGGCCATTTAGCCCGCTTTGTGCATGTCCTACTTACTGACTACAGTGCTCCACGGAGTCCCTGGGAGAGAGGAAAGCACAGGGACGTTGAGTCAGACACATGTGACTTTGAATCCTGGCTCTGCTTCTTACTTACCTAGGGAAGCCACCCCACCCCCCCCTTTTTTTTTCTTTTTAAACCTGGAGATGGGTATTAACTACCCTATAGAGATGGAGTAAAGTAAGACAGGGTTTAGGGAAATTCTTGTACAATGGCTGACTCTAGCTAGGTAGCTGGATATTCTGCCCTTGTTTCTGAATCCTCAGCATTTTCACATTCTGTAAGGCCGGGCCTTCCTCGCACTTCTTTGGAAGAGTCCGTCATCCAACTCAACACTATTTCCTATAATAGTTTAAATCGTATTTTAAGAAGCAGCATCTCTGAAATGTCTCCATTTTGTGCTTGCAAAGGCCAAAATAGAAAGCCATGTCCTGCAGCCGAGTCCCCGCTGTGGTGTCTGACCTCTGCCCTGGACTTTACCTTTCGTTGACATCAGGCCAGGGGCCCTTTTGTCTCCCATTATTCCCAAAGTCATCTTTGTTTACTCCCTGCCAGGTCTCAAAGTGTCAGGAGTGATTACCCTGAGGACAAAGAGGTGACACTGTCTTTTGCTCTTATTTTGTAGAATGGAGTTCCTAACTTCTTGAAAGACATGGGCAAAGCCTGTCAGAACTACGTCAAGAAAACCTAAAGAAGGGAGCGGGGAGCTCTGTGTCCATGGACTGATGTCTTGGAAGTGCCACCACGCCTCCCGCTCAGCCTTCCTTTCAGTCTTCCGTCTTCAGAGACCTTCACCCTGCAGCACGTCGCCCTGAGCCTGCTTGCCTGACGCCCGGCCGCTTCCTTTCCCACTCTCCCCACCCTAGGACGTGCTGCCTTCTTCCACTATTGAATTTGGGTCAGATTGGGGAAACCTTTGCTTGTTTATTTTTAAAAAGGGAAGTCCTCCGTAGGGAACACAATCCTTCCATTGTGCCATTTTAGGGGCATGGGTGGGTGGAGCAGTGACAACAAAGCATCAAACTGACTGATCCCGGCAAGCCGGCTCCTTCCCAGAGGGTGATGTCTTGCTTCTGAGGAGGGGCAGCTGGTTGTTGCGTTGCCGCCAGAGTGACTGCCCAGCCCACCGTGACAGGAAGATGGGTCCGGTGTCCCCTCGCATTGTGCTTTTGCTGACTTGATTCAACTGGAATATGATGTGATAATCCAAGAAGTCTCTCGCTGTTCCGCCTACTGAAGGATCACTGTTAGGTGATCTGTTAGGATAGCAAACCATTTTGGAAAGTATAGGAGGCCCGACTGAGCATAGGAGATGATGGCTGGTTTTTTTCTCTTTCTCTGAGGGGAATGTATCCCTGGGGGGAGGCTGACCCTACCTCACTAACTCTTCATTTAACTGGAAACAGATTATTAAGATGGCTGTGATGGTTTGAGAGCAAAGATTCCTGCACGTACCAACTTTATACACAGTGAGAAGAATTTCCCTTCTGGAATGTTTGGAGATGTTGAAGGGATAGTATAATAGCTCACAGCCAGGGAGATGTGAATTAGTGACTTGCTTGACTCTTAACCATTTCTCAGGAATTTTACCTTAGTAGTCTGCCTCATATGCAATGAAAGATTTCCAGTTTCCCATTTTCTCCTAGATTTTGGTAAGGTAAGATGTTTCTGTGGCCAAAGGCAGAACCTTGATAATCTCAGGGAAAAAAAATTGTACTGTGTGTGATGGCACTACCTTTTGATGAGTGAACATTGAAGTTCAGGGCATGAAGGCAAGAGTAGGATGTTTATTAAAATGGGATACCTCAAATTCTGTCTTCTTTGTGGAGAGAAAAGTAGATTCCTACCAAATAAATACAGAGCAACTTATGCTTAACACTCTCTGTAGCTTCCTTCCCACCTTTTTGTAGGAATGAATTCATCAGGTCACTTCTATTTGCAAGTCTCATTTAACCTAACCCTTGGACATAAAACAAGATATAAAGTTTACTTTCAGGCAGGACTACCTGTAGGACCATCTTGGGCAAGGGTGATACAGGTGCTGAGACTGACTTTGCAATTCAGCTTTGTTCTTCAGGCTGTCTTCATTGTGGGCTGTGTTTGGTGGCTGGTTGCTGCTACCAGCAAAAGGTGGAAAGGTAGCCTCGTATCTTAGACTCACACTGAGCCCCAAACAAGCCAAACTCTACCCCATGATTCCCTGTTAACCATGTACCTCCCCTACCCCAGTTTTTGTGCTCAGGTGGATAGAATTATGTAAATGAATCCCTCACTCATTTTTAATAAAACCTTACCAGTAGTGTAACTGGAACTTAATTTTAGATTAACTACATCTGAATATCCGGTAGGGCTCAACTTGAATTTTTATGTGTTGAGTCTTTGAAACAAACAATGGGATGATAGTCTTAGCAGCAATCATTTAGCAGAACTCTGAGAATACCAAGAATACTGGTTGTTAGATAAGGCACTAAAGGTCACAAAGCATGCTATGAATGATGCAGTCAAATAATGACTTTTCTGGTATGTGTCTTGTTCTTTGGGAGTAAAAGGCAGACCTAGAGAGCGTGGAAATAGGAGGTTATGTGGGAAGCTGAGAGCCTCGTTAGCGATTGTAACTGACTCTTTAGTGTGTCTTCTGGCAGGAACTGGGTGTATCGCTTGGAGTTTGAAAGTTATTGCGTCATCCCTCTAGCATTTTGCTATACTTACTTTTCCCAGGTGTGTGTCTCCAAATAGTAAGATTTTTGCGGATAGAAGCAAGTATTTTCCCTTTGATTATTGGACCTTTGATTTTTTGGATTAATTCACTTGATCGAATTAGTGCTTAGGGAAGATTGCCTGGCACACGTAGAGACTAAACCCATCCAGATAGAATGGATTGCATTAACTAATATTTTTATTTAATGATTGATTTCCCCACTTTGTTGGTAGTTCTAGATTCCTTGGTTTCCCATGGGTTCTCCCTAGAAGCCGTTAATTGCTGGAGTGACTTCAGGTTATATTTTAATGTGACGGAAATGATGCACTCTGGACTGAATCCAATGGAGATTAGTCAAGATTCCTGGATTTTAATGACTAACATAGCACTACTGTCCATGCTGTATCTTTCCCACAGGCAGATTTTTCACTCCACAACAATTCCAAATTGATGATCACCTTGAAAGTGAGGATTCCAACAAAATGTCACTTCCACTGCAAATATCCCCATGTCACAGTGAGAGGCCTGGCTCCCGAGCTGAGATTTCTCACCCACACCTCCCATCTTAATGCCTGCCTTTCAGACTTGCTTTTCAGCTGGACTTGGGAGAGATAGTGCAGGGTAGAGAGAGTGCAGAGAGAACCCAACAGGTCTTACATGTCTGGTAGTTCTACCCAGCTGGTGTCATTAAAAACTTTGAGACATATATTCATCTAATAGCTGTTTCTTGAGGGTCTGGTATACATCTGGCAAGGGCATAGCCATGGTGATTCCTGGGATAAAAGAGACAGGCTTGGTACCTGCCCTCAAAACACTACGGCCTGGGCAAGACAGTAGATGGGTTGTTGACAGCGTGATGAGTTTGGAGAGAGGTCAAGGAAAAGGTGCTAGAGAATCTGAACCTGGGGCATTAACCATGTTGGGGGGAGAGGGAGGAGAGACCATGGTAGAGTTGGCTGGTGAAGGTTTGTGAAGAAGACTTTGATATGGAAGGAGCCATTTGCATACCAGGAGTCCACTGTGTCTGGAGACTTACCAAAGACAAGAACAACTGGGCCAGCGAAAGAAAGTGGAAGCTGTGCCTATGTGGCTAAAAAAGCAGGCAGTTGAGCCACTGGGGATCCTGCAAATCATCAAGGAGCTTAGATTTTATACCCATAACCTGGTGAGATTATTCATTCTTAGCAATTGCTTGTTCCCCCTGGGACTCCCCGTCATCTTCGGCAGTTCTTCCCATATTGTCACGGAAGCTGTAGCCAAAGCCCTCCAGGCCTGCCATTCTGATCCTACCACCAGGCGGCTCCAGAGTAGCCCTGAGTTCAAACCCGATTTCCAAAGAGGAGGCTCCACCTCTGAAGTTTAACAATAAGGAAGAATGTATTTTTCCCTTGAGAAGACAGATACCTTGCATGTTTAGGTTCTCTGAGTGTAGCGTCCAACAAAGCAGGTGAGTTTCAGAAAAAATAAGCTATATTGCAATTTATATGCATTTTTGTGTGTCTACTTGGATGCACATGATACATGTTCCATTTCATTGGTTTAATAGTGAAATGAGAACAGAGGAGTATGTGAATGATTGCTTAAGATGACTGTGTGATATGTCAGGTTCTGACTTAGGCAGTGGAGCACATAGAAGTGAATGGATTTTTCGATTAGGGAGGTAGCAGTCTGTGGGGGATGATGAGTATATATGCAATTTATTTTAAATGGAAAATATGTGATCACTATCACCTGGAAAAAAAATGTGTCCTATTTTAAGAGTTTGTAGTTTGCTGCTCATTCTGCCATAGGATCTGTTGTCTCCTAATTCAAAGTAGTTGAGGTTTGGCAAAGTGCATGGTATTCCGGCCTCTTTAGGAGTATAGTGTGTCCATGTGGTATATTCTGGCCAGAGCTGTATCCGTGTCAAGAGTTTGTGCTACTTCCAGGTCAGGAAAGGAAAAGGAATGAATTGAATTGGTTCTTGTCCCTTTCACTCTAACTGGGGAATGATGGGAACTGGAACAATTGCCTTCATTTCAAGGATGAAACCGAAGAAGACTAAGGGTAACAGGCTACCACCCCTGGATTGTTATGAGAATGAAATAAACTTTCTTCTTTGAGTTACAACATTTAAAAAATAGCCGCTTGACCTATACCAAGTAACAAACAGGCAGTATATTCCAAACCAGAGCTCAGAGTGTATAGAGGAACCACTTGAGCTTGCTCTGATTAGGATTGCAGCACAGGACTATGAAGAGAAGGGCAAGACAGGAAGGGGGCTCTGCACATACTGATGCTTTTGAGAAAGGATGCCATGTTGATGCCTTTGCTCAGTGTTAACAACATCAGGAACCAGAGCAGAACCACAGCTCTGGGATCTGGGAACAAGAGCATAAGATCTGGCATCAGAGATACCTCATCTTTGATTTTCCAACCTCCAATTTAACAGGTGAACTTACCATAAGCAGGTTAACATCTCTAGACTTCATGTTTCTTATCAAAAAATTTGAGCTATTTCTTACCTCACCAAATACTAGGCATTAAGAAGTGCAGCCAATCCAGTGTTTAGCATGTAGTAGAAATTTCATCCTATTAACTCTTTTTCCTTTACTGTGAACACTAGAATCTCAGCAAGTGTGATAGTTAATTTGATGTGTCAGCGTACTCTTGGTCAAATATGATTCAGATATGTCTATGGGGGTGGGGGTATTTTTCTTCCTGATCTAATTTTTATTTTAGTTTTGCGAGTCACATTTTTGCTTTTCCATATGTGTGCACATTCACTCGTCCCCTGTCAAACCACTCATGTCCATAGCCCATCTGCTGCTTTGGGGGAGTTTGGATGAGGTTAACACTTGAATCAGACCAGTGAAGCAGATGACCATCTAATGTGAACGGGTCTCACCCAATTAGTTGAAAACCTCAGTAGAAGAAAAAGGCCAATCCTACCAATGAGAGGGAACTGACCTTGTCTGACTGCTGAGTTCAGAGATCAGTCTTTTCCTGTTTTCAGACCTGAACTGTAGCTTCACTTTTCTTGGGTCTTAGACTGGAAATATACCATTGTCACTCTTGGGTTTCCAGTTTGCTGATTATAGATATTAAGACTTCTCAACCTACATAATCATGTCAGCCAGTTCTTGATACTAAAATCATTCTAAAATTATGCACACACACTTACACTGCATCAATTCTGTTTCTGGGGAACCCTGACAAATACAGCAGATCTGTCAGAGTGACTTTTAGAAGTGGGAATGATTTCAGTCTGAAGATTTCATTTATTCAGTACTTTCATAGAATAGTTGTTGTGGGTTTTTGTTTTTTTTTTTTTTTTTTTCCAAATCTGTTGAATATCTTACAGGAAAATCAATCTGTAGTGGGCCTTGAATTTGCACAAAAATTTGACAAAACTTGAATTTCCTTTGGGGCTAAAGGACTAGCCTAAGACAAAGCACAGAAGCAGGAAAGTGAGGGAAGATAGGTATGTGCAATCAGAGGTAACAGCTGATGATAGTTCACATTTATTGACTTGCTAAATGCCGGGCACAGTCTAAGTCCTTTTATACATACTCAATCACTTCAGTTTGTTGCCTTATAAAGGCTCCATGGGAGCAAGAAGCTCCCATGTATAGAGAACACAAAATAATATCCAAAAATTTGTGCTGAGGGAATGAATGGAGCAACAACCGTAAAAGCCCAGGATCTCAATTTGACCACTGTGTCAGAAAGATAGATAGACAAAAAAGATAGATGCACAAAACATATACACTTAATTTTGTATTTTACCTAATTCTCACTCAAGAGTAAACTTTATTGGCTTTATTTTACTACTCAAAATTAAAAAAAGTTTGCCTTTCCATTGTGATTCAACAACTTTGGAGGACTTGTACTGACCATCTTAAAGTTCACATACCAGAAAGTTATTTCTGATTTAATTGGGGGCGGAGAGAGGCAGGAGGCAAGGCAGGAGAGAAGAGAAGACCTTTTCATTTGCAGGCCAGAATCCTGAAACTTAAGAAAACCTGCGTTACCCTAGGGACAGATATAGATGTTGGTGGGGGTGGGTGCAGCACACCAAACCCATTCTCTTCTATCTATTTGACCCGATTCCTCTCTCGTGGTTCATAAACGGAGAAAAATCCAGTGGAAACCAAGCAGGACAAAACCGGTACTTAGAGCTCAATGGAAGACATTCAGTAACTTTTGTTTTATGTCAAACAGCTTATGAGAGGCTGGATCTGTTTTTAAGTGGTCATGGATTTTGCTTACCAGTGAATGTGGTGTTTCATTTTCCAAGGGAAAGTGAATAATATTCTTCATTAGGAGCCTATATTTCAGGCTGGTATTGAATAATTGCTGGACTGCTGAAAAGCCTCCTACTAGGAGTTTGCCTTCCACTACATGGCTTGGCTCTGGTTCCCATTTCAGCTACTTTAAGCTCTTGTAAACAGCACTGGTTTTCCATTACAAGTTAGGAAATGTGACTGTGCAGTAACGGTGTGGGTCCCTGGAGACAACCTGCCAGGGAGGCCGTTTCCTCATGTCTCATTTTAGTTTGTAACTTGCTGGCGAGGTTGAGTAATCTCTGAAGCACCATGTCTTCCCATCCTATTCTATTCCACTAACTTATAAAACAGCCAGCGTCCCGCTTGAGGACTAGCGGATCAACCAGATGTTTCCTGAGCACAGACAGCGTGCGTTTCCCCTCGCACATCATCTTGTGAGAGGGGAGGGCTGGCAGTGCTCTCACCCTGCCTGACATCATTGGGCGAGGTAGCCTGGGGGAGAATTTCAAAGCAGAGCAGCTAGGCCAGCTGAAGAGCTCAACTGGCAGCTATGCACTGGGATTAACTGACCCAGATAAGTAGGGAGAAGGAATCAGCAATTTAAAGTGTGTTTATTCTCCAGGAGGAAGTAGACTCCCCCCACCTCCACCCCATCACCAACTCCCTGACTGTCCCTGGGCTATGGGATACCTTTTCCAGGGGCTCCCCATATGCACTGAGAATCATATTGACCATGTTGCTTTCCCCCCAACTGCTTGTTTTCCTTAAATTTTGCCTGAAGTTGAAGTGGGAAAAATCTCAATTGATTGTCATGCAAATAATAGCCATGGCAATGATAGCAATGATAATAAATCAGTTATCTTTCTCCCAACAACCTAGGCAAACAACTTCAGTCCTAAAAAATATTTGATTTTAAATCATCTAACTTGTCAGATTCAGGGTGTTAGAGCCAGTAAAACAATGATTTTTTAATACAGAGAATTGACATGGAACTGCCAGCTTCCCCTTAAAAAAAGGTCATTAAAGATAAATCAAAACAAACAAATAAATTGTACCATTAACTATCACTATGATTTCATAAAAGAAAGGTTGATTTAACTTCTCCTGTTGAAACCCTTCCAAGAGATTTTCTTCACTCTTGTAATCAAATCCAAACCCTTAAGACTTTAAAACGTTCCATATGACCTAGGATCTGGCCCCTGTCAACTTTGACAGTTCTGCCTCCTTTTCTTAGACCTCTCTTTATTCCTTCATTGTCCCTCAAATGTGCCTTGGTCTTTGCATTTGCTGCTCCCAACATCTGGAATATTATTCCCTCAGGTCTGTATAGAGCACCTGGGTAGACTTCTTCCTGACCCAACTCCCAATAACCCTACCTGTGGGGATTCATGCCCTGATTTCATCTTTTCTATGTGAGTCAGACAAATGACTTTCATCTAAAGAAAATACTAGAGCAAAACGTTGCAATTTCACATCCAAGAATTAGGTTATGAAAGACTCTGACTTTGTCCTTGCTCACCTTGTCTCCTGACTCTTCCCACTTACACTCTGGACAAGCAGTTGCCATTTGTGAGCTGCCTTTTAGATAGGCTGTTGTCTTAGACAGCTGAAGATGGCTTCTAGCTAGCAGCCATGCAGGAACTGAGACCCAACAGCCTGGAAGGAACTCCACCCTGCCAACAACCTCCTGAATGAAACTGGAAATAGGTCCTTTCCTGGTGGACTTTGTAATGTCCCTG
The DNA here is from genome assembly GCA_004024945.1 of Uropsilus gracilis. Classification (NCBI taxonomy): domain Eukaryota; kingdom Metazoa; phylum Chordata; class Mammalia; order Eulipotyphla; family Talpidae; genus Uropsilus; species Uropsilus gracilis. Next base: position 10,731 of record PVHY01016196.1, on the reverse strand, counting down.
AGGACACCTTCATTGCAGATTCATGACTGATGCTAAGCCAGAGATGCTGGAACCATCTAAACTCTGCCCTGCCTCCAGACACACTAAAGTCATGAGCTCATCTTAAGTCAATAAATTCTAGGGTAATTTGTTACCCAGTGATAGATAACTAGCACATCCTCACTATATTTATCTGTTCTAATGTTTTCACTGCAAAAGTAGTCTTGTCTCCAAAACAAATCAAAACAAACAAAATTGACCATATATTATCCTTTCCTTCCCATCTGTATTTCCTTTGTGGAAAATTATCACTACCTACATTTATACATTCACTTAATATATTCATACCTTACTCCCATACTAGAATAAAAATTTAATGAGCACCATATCTGAAAAGGAGTAATATCTGAAAATGAGTAATTATGCATGTCTGAAGATCAGTATGTGTTTGCCCTGAGAGTGCTTAACTTTATTTGATCAGTGCTTATTATAGAGATAGGCTATGGCAGGTTCAATGATTACAGATCATTTCTTATTCCCTGGTATTTGGGTCAATTAATTTTAGTCTGTCAGCTCAGTTTTCATTGTTGTTTTTAGAAAAGCTGCCCTGTTTTGATAATGCACCACTGTATACCTTTAACTGAGTATTTGATAAACATGTCATATAGGAGAGAGTCAGAGTTTGTATGTGCTTATATAGATTGAAGTCCATCATTGGGAGTACAAAAGTATTTGAAAAATTTTTAGTTTACAGTGACCTGAATTCTAACTTTTTGCTACTTTCATTTGTTGACCTTTACTCTCAGAAATTATATAGAGCGTATCTATTCTTTTTCCTGTATGCCTTTTCCACAAGTTCCTGTTCTAATCTTGTTATTAATTCTGTTTCCTCAGGTATAAGTTGTTTGTAAAAGTATTCCCATTTTTTATGATAGAAACTTTTCTAGCATATTAGGTCTCTTTTCATTTCTACCCACCTTTCTAGTTGAGGTTGCAGGTTTTGTTTAGTTGAGAGGAGGTTTGTGCACCATTGCTGTGGTCCCCTCTCCAACCAGTTTCTGGTGGGAGTGATAGAGTCCATAGTGCCATCAATTTGGCCCCTGGGAATGACTTCCTGTATCACCAGCACCTGTGAACTATCCTGTCTTAAGTTCTCACATTCATTATTCTCATCTCATGGTAGATCTTCTATTGCTGGTTTATGTGGATGTATCTGTACATGTGTGGATATGTGTGGGAGGGTGGGGGTAGGTGTGGGGGTGATAATATCTAATTGACCAGGCTACACTCCTTTTCTCACTGAAGAGATAGACTGCTTCTCTGAACTTGCAATACTACCAGAGGTAGACTATTTCTGAACTTGCTGGTCTCATCTTTTATAATTGCATTCTTCCGTATAAGTTGTAACCTGCAGGCTTTTTTTGCAGTTTTATTTCACACATTTTTTTGTTTGTTTCTGGACCAAAGAGTGTTAACAATTCTAATGTTCTAACTGATGTATTTAATGTGTCTACATTTTGGATATTTAAAAATATAAAATATGGCTGCAATTATACTTCATGCACAAATATGTATATGTACAGGAGGTCAGCTTAGCTACCATCTTAAAACCATTATTTCTGCTTCCTTTTCAGTCTACCCTTTAATTATTTAAGGATCATTACCATGTTCTCCTTTGTCATCTCCTCCTTATTCTAAACATCCCAAATTCCTTTAATGATCATCTACAATAATTTTCTGATCCCCTTATCATCCAGAACTATCTCCTCTATTCTTGTGGACACATTAGAGTTTATTTAATATCATTATTATACATCCAGTGTTGAGAGGAATACTCAGAGGACAGTAGAACTATTAGTTCTCATATATACTGTGCGTGTCTGGTTTGTCTTTTTTTTTTTGACCACATATTTATACTACTGGTTCCTATTAATTCATTTCCTTTTCACTCCTCATCCAGATTTTAAATATACAAACTCTGCTAAGCAATAGCTCCCCCATCTGCTTGGATAATTGACCATTAACCAAAATGAGAGAATTCACTCTCAATGAGTTTTATGTTAGTATTAACTCTTCAGTGCCTTTGGTGGTGTGTATCAGGATATGCAGGAAGAATAACTTCAGTTTATTCTTTTCTTTACCAAATGGTCTAACCTCTGATGAACTGATTGACTCACATTGAAATGTGTTTCCTTCTACCTAGGGAACATCCCCCCCCCCTTTAACTTATCAGAGAGCATAATGTATTCCTTTTTTAAGCGAAACTCAGTTTTACTTCCTAGGTTTGTATTGTTCATTCTCTCAATAAAGAGCTATCAAGGGCCAACTCTGTATCCCAAGAGCCAAGCTGAGCTTTGGCTATACAGATAAGCATTGTCTTTAGCTTCATGAGGCCTCTGGTATAATATTCACATTTTTATGATTATTTGTAGATTTTTTTATTATTATCAATAGTGATGGCATAGTTGACTTCTACTTTAAAAAACTGGCAATATTGACAATATGCCAAAGAAGTACATACTAATTGTTGAATCTGGGGGGGTGGATAGTCCTGGTACAATTCTTTCAAATTTTCTGTGCATTTGAAATTTTATAATAAAATGCCTGGGGCGGGGATGAAATTGCTTCTTCACAAACTATTTTATAGTTCTCAGTTATGGAATTGGACTCATCCCTCTTTTAAACTCTTTGGGTTGCTTTTGATGAATTTCAGAATACAAAAGTCTCTTTCTCCCTTGGTTTCTGGGAGCAATTGTCACATAATTGAAAGAGCATTCATGGGAGATGTGCTCGGACTCAGCCTCTGAGCTGGAACTGCTGGCTCTGTGGCCCAGGACAAGTCACTTATTGTCTCCACATCTCAATCTTTTCCACCCCTGAAAGGGGGATAAATCATATTTACACCCCATGTTGCTGTAAAAATGAAATAAAGTTATGTATGTAATATGAATATGACATATTTAGAATGAGGACTACCCTACTTCCACCACTTATCTATCTGGCACATAGTCATTATCTCCCTCTTCAAATTCTTAATGTAATACTAGATACTTTCACTTAGCAAATATGGGTATCAGAAAATATAAATGTGCCCCATCACTTTCAAGTTTCCTTTTTGTTCAGGAAGGGGATTCATATTAAGGAAGTGCCATGCATATCCTAACCATGTGGTCTGTAATTGCTGCCCAATTGTACCTTAGTAGTATTAATAACATCATTACTATTAACTGTTAATGTTATTAATATTAATAATAACAATGCTAATATTGTTAATATTAACTATTAGTATTACCAATAATTATTAACTAATTGTTAATAATAATACTTTACAATAATAATACAATAGCAATACTTTGTTAATAATAATATAATACTTTATATATATAAATAATACGTTATTACTTTAATAATAATAACAATACTTTAATACTTTATATAATAATAATACTTTATAATGCTAATACTTTGTTAATAATAATACTTCATGATACTATCCTGATTGTCTTATTTATAGTGTTGTCTCCCCCTGTTAACCTGCAAAAGTACTGCATTTCCTTCAAGAATGAGTTCAATGCTTTTGTGACGGCTTCTTAAATCACTTTCTCCAATGCTTACTCATAACCTTCCCATTGTATTGTATTATATCTCAAAATATCTTACATAGTTTACTACTCCATGCTAAGCAACATGTGACCAGAATGACAGTCTTTCATCTTTTCATTCTTAGTCTATAGGACAGGGAATATCCAGCAAGAATTTGTTGAGACCATGGATTCCTGAGTGTATGAACAACTAGAATTCATTATTCTTGGGCCTCAGTTTCTTTCTTCATGAAATAAGAGAGATAGCCAGGTGACTTCAAAACCTGAACTGAGCACTGAGATGCTATAGTCCTTGGTGTTCGATTACTCACACAGCATGCTTTTTTATTTCGTTTTTGTTTCATTGCCTATGCTTTTTGTGTAACTAGACATGTTTTGATTGTTAAGCATCTGGCATTTTGATGCTTATAGATCTCTCTCTGACTTTACACTTAATTACTCCAAAGATTGTCTGAGTCAATATATTTGACCAGTCCCTTGACATATCTCCACTCCAAACAAATCAAACATATTTTCTCATCACCTTCACTCTTCTGCCCCATCCACCTTCTAGATTGTCTAGTTTAGAATACTCCTTCTGCCCTGTGTTCTAACTCTTCAGGAGGCTGAATGGACTCACGCATCCTAGAACCTGCTGGGTTTCTGGAAAAACTCAGGTAATACTAGTTCTACAGGTCTTAGACCATTTTATCCTCCAGTGACTGCTGAGTTTGAATTTGGAAGAATTTTAAATGCTACACTGTGATATTTGAGCTCCTACAGTTGTTCTTGGAGCTTCAGTAACATTCAGGGGGATGAGGAAACCTGTCAGGAAGGTGCAATACCTCATGTTTTACCCCCTCACTCTTTATGTTGCAGGTGTGCTGACCTGAACATACTTCCACTCTCAATGCTTCCACTCTCACTTATTCCTCTTCCCTTTACTTAATGCTTCATTTCCTTTCTGTCCTCTCTAGGCCAAAACTTACTCATTTTCTGGGTCTCAGTTGATAATATCACTTTTCAGAGAAAGAATTTTCTGAGTTATATAATTTACTATGTTGCTTGCTAATTATCTAATTACTTATGTGACTTCTTCACTTATTTTCCTGGGAGGAAAAAAAAATGCCATCTTTTTTTTGTTGTATCTCTAAAATTTAGCACAGCATGTGATATATAATCACCGCACAACCTGTAGCTATTAAATGAGGTAATGAACATAGGAGTCTCTGCTTTAGGAAATTTATGGGAGGCACTGGTAAGTACAAAAATAACCAATAGATTCATGACTTTCATTTGACAAATTCAAAGGCTCCTATAGGATAACATTGTTTCTCCAGTTTTGCAGAGGAAATACCAGCTTAGAAGCTCTAACAGTTTCCAAGATTACTAAAGTAGAAAGTGGAATAAATAATTAGATTTGCACTCTAGCTTGGTGACATCAAACTAAGTGCTTTTTGCATAATGTGTGGCAATATGCAGCAAGCATTAAAAGTTTGTATAGTATTTTGTCTTTCTTAGGTATTTTGAAAGACAATATTTGACTGATATTTGAAAGACAATAAGCTTTTTTTAACAATGTTTAACATATTGTAAAATTTTCTGGGTGCCCCACCCACCAGTCTTGCAGGCAAGAGAAAAGTGTGAATGAGTTCCTCCCTATAACCTATGCTAAAATTCTGTTGTTTGAAGGTAAAGTTAGTCTTTTTACATCCTCCAGTGCCCAAGGAATCAATGGGTACCCAATCTTTTTTATCTCTGCAGTGCATTTTTTAGAAAGGAGAAGATTAAATCGTACATTTTCTCCCTCTAGCATCATCATACTTTTAGATCAGGACAACTTAGAACTAGATGCCCCTCGCATGAAGAATAATGCCATTTTTAATGTCAATTACTCACTGTTCCTACCTATGTAAGCTAAATTAAAACTTGTGTTTATTGAAGCAGTTCTTACAGAGCAGAATCTGTCAGATTTCTTCCTGAGTTTAAATGTTTATTTTCATTATCTACTAAACTTTTTGTCTATCATTGATATTTTATTTTCATCCCAAACCAATGCAAACAATGACTCTTATGCATTATAATAAATTCAGCAAATAGAGCCATATTTAACACAAGAAAATCTCCCCTCTTGCTCTAATTACATCTCTAAGACATAACCATCATACACCATATCTGCAAATATACAAGTGATAAACTGGTTTTGTCTTCAAGGGAATCACACTATAAATAACATTCTACAGTTTCCCTTTCTTTCTTTCTTTTTTTTACTTCAGTGCTACCCAGGCAATCTTCTAGCTGGTATATTTACATCTATCTACTACATCTTTAACTGCCCCATTCATTCCTTTGTAGGATTGTTCCATAATCTGTTGAATTAATCTTCCCATTGTGGGCACTAAGGTAGTTTTCCATTTTCACCTTTATAAATAATTCTGCAGTGTTTCTCATTGAATTCCTATCTCTGAACTCTAATTAAATATTTTTTATCCATCTATTTCTAAAAATATGATTTCTTGTATCATGGGGTACATGCAATTTAGATCATGAAAGAAGCTGACAAAAATGCACTGAATGTAAAAAAGTTGGGGTTAGATAGCAAAAAAAACCTTTCAAGGTGGAGACAATCACATAAAGGTATGAAAAACCCTAAGTCACATTCCTTTATTTTCCCCAAGAAGAGTCAGCATTTTGACCCTTTGTGTGAGCTCTAATGACAAATTCCAGCTCCTGCCAAGAGACCACAAGCTATTTGTCAGTATGTCTCTTTATCCTCCCTCCTGTCCCTTCAGTGATGAAGTCCCCAAAGGTTAAACACTCATTATTAATCTTACCACAAGAATCCCTGAAAACCAATGTTTGCTGCCCTTTGGTTCTTTATTTTAATGACTCCTCACCACACACAGACCCCTTATTGTGCTATTCACAGCTTTCCAGATGAAACCAAAGGCTCAATTCAACTGTAGTCAAAGAAAGCTAATTCTCTACAATTCCACATATGTACATATACTCACACTCCTCTTTGCACCAGTGACTACAACTTAAAGTTGAATGAACATGACATGAGATGTTTCTAAAGAGCTATCCCTTTGCCATAAACTTTATTAAAGGCACAAATGTGCAGTTGCATTTTATGGTGTTTATTTTGAAACATGCAATGTTTACCCTTGAAAGTCTATTATACATCTCTCACCTTACAGTGAACAAAAGGGCATTGTAACTTCATGTAGTCTGACTGCTTGCTTAAATTTAGGTCTGCACTCAAATGAGAAAAATACTTGAGTATCAGTCATCTTGGAATCCAAGGGACTTATTCATAGGGCATGTGGGGCTCTATTCATAAATGATTTATGTCTTTGCATAAAGGGGAGTGGGGGCTGTGTGTTGCTCAGAGAACCATCGACTGCCTCTCCTGAGTAATTTATACAAGATCAATATTTATCAAAGTGAGCCAAGAATTGTGCCATAACTCTCCAAGAGCCAAATACTTCATTTACAATCCCTTCACCCATGGAAGGGAGCATGACAGATTGAAATGTTTGCATAAAAGCTACTTAAAGTAGTTTTCACTTCATTCCTGTTACTTTAGATACAGTGTGATGCTTTGGCAAAAATTGCAGGTTTTTGCAAAGATGTTGCTTCATGAATAACACTTAGTAGCTATGCAAAAAAAAAGTGAGTTAATGGTGAAAGAAAAAGAAGCAAACACTTCTGCCACTCTTCCCAAGGAGAAGAGAGGATGCCCACTCTGTTTATTCTTCTAGTATACAGTAATTGAGCACCTGTTAGGCATTTTGTGCTTATGAGGGCATTATTGTTACCTAGAATGATCTCTCAAACATATGCATCAATGATTAGAAGAGTTTAATGAAAAATGTTGTATGTTCTGCAAAATGTTTTGGGGAGCCAAGGGAGGATAAACTGATTCTGCTCAGAGAAACCTAAGGAAGGATGAGTATGAAGGAGTTAAACAGGATGATAGTGAATGGGGAGGAGCACTTTGAGAGGAAGTAATGCCATAAACAATGGGAATAAGAAAGAATTTCATAGTGTAGGTATGAGAAAGATGTGTTTTCATGGGCAATTGGAGTACTTGAGTCAATAATGGTAAATACATTTGAAATTTTCCAGTAGAGTTGGATCGCAAGAGGTCTTATGCCCTCAACTGTAAGCTGTTCCTTTATATTTTGTAGGCAAAAAGAGTCTGTCAGGGATTTTTAAACATGGGCAGTGACATGATCAGATTTCCCTGAGGGATGTATCTCTGGTGGTTTAATCTATACTGTCAGTATACCATCTGGTAGAGAAGGGGAGAAAGCAAATGGGTTTCAGTTTGCTTAGCAATTCTACTCATGGAACTATGGAGAGCTGCTTTAACAAAGATTTTAAAACTGCATCTGGACTTATCAGAATATCTCAGTACTAAAGAAATGCCCTCTGTGAGAAAGGAATGGAGAAAAAGTGGCCCCAGGCATACATTTAGCACCTTCCTGAGTAGTGGGATGTTGAGGAAATCTAGGTGAGAAATAGTAAGTCCTAAGTGAGGGCCATTTTGACATGCACCATGTAAGAATGAAGGGAATAGATTTAAGAATTTTGGCATACCTACTAAGATCTTAAATGTGCTATATGTAAAATATTATGTATTCTCTGAACTCCTATATGTATAAGACTGGATGAGTTGTGTGAGGCTTAAGCTGTAAGGATTGGAGATGGCTTTTTTTTTTTTTTGAGACTGGGTCTCACTATTTTTGCCTGTGGAACCGCAGGCTCACGTTGCCAGGTACCACGGACTCAAACAATCTCCAGCCTCAGCTTCCCAGGTACCTGGGATTACAGGCGCGAGTCACCATGCCCAGCTATTTTCTTGGAACTAGGTCTCACTACGTTGCCCCAAGCGGGACTCGAACAGTGATCCCGGTGGCATTCTCTTCTTGATCTCCAAAATTGACCTTAGATGCAGGAATTAGGTTAAAATGAACTCTGCAAAAATGAGTTGTTAATAATAGTCGAATCCATAAGGCAATACAATCATGCTAATTGGTTATGGTGATATTTTATCGTCAACATCATTCACAATGATGCCACTTGGAAACCACTGAGTTTGCAGCATCTGTGTTCATTAAGGACTGATTTCTCAGAAGTGTTTATAGAGCTGGTATAACTCACAGGTTTCTATTGGCAGAAACTACTGATCAGCATGCTAAGATGTCTTAGTCTCTATTCCTTTCTCAGGTGAACTTAGCAAAACTCGCACATGTATCAGAGCCATCTGTGTAGTTTTAATTGAGGGTGGGCTCTTTCTCTTCCTTCCCACCTCTTGTATACACAAAGAGAATCCTTGGATTATTTTTCTCCTTTTTCATAGATTTAATAGATTCATGTATTTCTTGATACAGTAAACATCCTTTCAGATGGATGCATTGTAGGATATTTGGACCATCTTCTTGTTAAACCTTCCAAAGATAAACTAAATAGAAAGTATACAGTTGACCTTCATGAATGCAAATATCATGGACTGGAGTGAAATGATGAAATATGTTAGCTTTTTTATTTTTTTTAAATCATCATTTGTTTCCCAGTAACTAAGAATCTGGACTAGAATCACAATAATTGTAAAGTGTGTAACAATTAACTTGAATTCCATTTATCAATCAATTGCATTATTTATTTATTTATTATATTTTATTTATTTGAGACTAGGTCTTGCTATTTTTGCCTGTGGAACTGCAGGCTCTCGTTGCCCGGGGTACCACAGACTCAAGCAATCCCCAGCCTCAGCTTCCCAGGTAGCTGGGATGACAGGCGTGCGCCACCACGCCCAGCTGTTTTTTTGGAACCAGGTCTCACTACGGGCCCCAGGCGGGACTCGAACCGCGATCCCTAGCCTCGGCCACTTCATAGGCTGAAGCTTACAGGCACAAGCCACCGTGCCCTCCCCTAATCAATTGCATTTTTAAATACTATTTTTCAACCCTTCCAGATTCTAAAATAAATTCCAGTGCCTTTGAAGTGTTTCTAATTTTTTGATGCAATGTATTTTCATATTTATTAACTCCTTATAAACTAATGTAATAAGAGTTAATAGTTATAAATGAGAATGAGAATTAAAGTGTTGATAATAGTAATGATTTTAATAATGATGAAGAGGATGATGACAGTAATTATAATTTATTATTTTTTCTTATGTTCTAGATGTCACAATAACTGTTTAGATCACTTCATCTTTCCAGAGATATTAAGAGTAGAGAACTGAACCCAGATATTTGAATTGATTTGTTCAACATCACGAGGCCCATCTCCTATGTGCTAAAACATGCTTTAGAATCTAAATCTTTTGTCTTCTGGTTCAGGCTCTTCCATCTGTGTTTTAGCAAATCTGATACATAAAATTCCATTCTTACACGTTATCATAGTGTCTGTACCTTACCTCTACCAGGATTTGGATTAACCTTACCTCACCTGAGAACCATTCCCTGCCACTTATCAACCATGTGGTTTTGGCAAATTACTTAGCATGTATTTACTGACCTAGAAGATGGAGATAACACTTGTCTCAGGTAACACTTGTTACAAAGATGAAGTGCATTGACTAAAAAGGCTTGAAAAAGTCTGCCGAATAGCATTCATGAGGTTGGGGGTTCTTTTTCCACACTGGCTGCTGAATAGTTTATACTATATCCTAATTATGAGGCATCCAAGCAACAAAAAGAGATTCATGGTAATCCCAGGCCCACAGAGTTTGGTTGTCAGCACATTTATTCCAAATTACTCGTGTCAGCCAAAAATTTGTAATCTTTTCTCTATTCAATCTTCTTAATAACATTGCGCTGGACCTTAATTCTGCCACCGCTAATGGGGAATAAAATATCATAGGAATATATCCAAAGAGAAGGGAGAAATGTAGAACTCCAGGAGACTGGTCCTAGAAAGAGCCAAAGCTTACACTTTCTCAAAGAGAAAGAAAGGAATGTACTTTTCCCCTCTGGTGTGTTTAATGTATAGTTTCTAGGAGGTCAGCTGAGATGAATGGCCTTGAGTCAATACAATTTTAGGCAACTTGTCCAGCACATTCCCTCCAGTACCTGGAAAGGCAGTGTGTTTCAGAGCAAAGAGAGCAAAAACCCAGCCAACCCTGCATGCCAGATCATTAGTTTCCCCCAAATTTGGG
>PVHY01016195.1:0-34744 GCA_004024945.1 Uropsilus gracilis | reverse complement strand
CAGGGTACCACAGACTCAAGCAATTCCCAGCCTTAGCTGGAATTACAGGTGCGCACCACCATGCCCAGCTGTTTTTTTGGAACTAGGTCTCACTACGGGTCCCAGGCAGGACTCGAACCGCGATCCCTAGCCCCAGCCACGTCATAGGCTGAAGCTTGCAGGCAGAAACCACTGTGCCCGGCCAATTGGTTTGTTTTCATTCTCTATTTACTCTTTGTTGAAATTTGGATACATATTTCAAAGAATTTGTTCATCTCATCACATACTGTGTACTTGTTTGTGTTAAATAACAAATAATAACTATTTTGTTAGCAGATATTAAGCAGTTAGAAGCCAACCATATAAGGCATCATTGGCCATTGGCCAGCAATATGTCTTTGACAAAGCCTCTCAGTTGGCCAGCAACATGTTCTTGATAAAGCCTCTTAGTAGCTAAATAAAACCTTCATATCTTAGCCCTCACTAGCCAACTAAAGTAAGTGCATGTATTCTCAAGCCCCTTGCTAAGGGATAAAAGAAAACTGCAGGGGGGCTCGGGGTCCTCACTCGCCCTGATGTAACCGCTGCGTCGGTGATCCAGGTCAGTGCTGGACCCTGACTTAAGTCAGAAAATAAATGCCTCTTGCCTTTGCATCACCCGTGTGCTGTTGCTAAGCTAGAACCCCACGACAGCACTTTAACATTTGGGGGCTTGTTTGGGATTGGGTCAAGACACCCTTAGCCAGCCCATGGCTTTCACACCCAAAGAGGCAAAACGGCTTACTTGGGTCTGGCAGTGCCAACGCTGGTGCGGACAACAGCGCAGTCTTGAGGGACTCGAAGGCTTTGTCCTGGGCCGGCCCCCAGGGAAGTTTACCGGTCTCCTTCCCCGGGGAAAATGGGAAAAACCTTGCTGACTGTACTCATAACTTCCAACCAAAAGATTGGGTGTGGGTCCAGCAACACTTACCCAAGTCCCTGGAGGCCTGATAAAATGGCCCCTTTCAGGTTATTTTCACTACCCCTTTTGCTTTTAGGTAAACAAAATTGCAGCTTAGATCCATCATCCTCACATACGAGCCCTAACTAGCAAAAAGGTAAAAACCCTACAGCCGGAGCAGTGAGTGGCCAAGGCAAACCCAAAAAACCCTCTACGTATCTGGCTGCACCACAACCTAGGTCATAACACCGCCCAGTTTCACCGGGATCAGGCCCACCGTGCTTCTACTTCAGTTTCTGCTGATCCACCAGCTGCCTCAAACGTGCAAAAATAAACATCACCAACCAGTCCAGGTGCAAATAAACAGTATACAACAAACAAACTAAAAAGGTCGTGTCAAAAAGCAAGAGCGGAAAAGTCAAAAAAACTGGTTTAAGTCTTGGTTCAACTCCTCTCCCTGGCTCACCACCCTCCTCTCCGCCGCAACAGGACCCCTAGTTTTGCTCCTAATCATGCTTACTTTAGCCCCCTGTATACTAAACTGCTTGTTTGCCTTTATCCACAAAAAACTATCGGTGGTTCAGGCTATAGTTTTACAGCAGCAATATTTATTTACAAGTTCCCTCAAAAAATAACTTATAAAACCAAGATTGGTTTTCTTAATGCCCAAAAAAAGGGGGAATGTTAACAAATAATAACCATTTTGTTAGCGGATATCAAGCAGCCAGAAGCCAACCATATAAGGCATCATTGGCCACTGGCCAGCAACATGTCCTTGGCAAAGCCTCTCAGTTGGCCAGCAGCATGTCCTTGACAAAGCCTCTCAGCTAGATAAGACCCTCATATCTTAGCCCTCACTAGCCAACCAAAGTAAGTCCACGTATCCCCAAGCCCTCACTAGCCAACCAAAGTGCAAGTACTCTCAAGCCCCTTGCTAAGGGATAAAAGAAAACTGCAGGGGGGCTCGATGTCCTCACTTGCCCCAATGTAACCGCTGCATCGGTGATCCAGGTCAGTGCTAAACCCTAACTTAAGTCAAAAAATAAATGCCTCTTGCCTTTGCATCACCCGTGTGCTGTTGCTAAGCTAAAACCCCACAACAGCACTTTAACATTTGTATATAAATGCTTATAGAGGGGGAGGGGGAGAAACTCATAGGGGGAGAGACTCATAGGAGTCTCTGATTATCCTCTGGAGTTCTGTTGTTTCAGATGTAATTCTCCTCCTCCATTTATGATCATCTATATTTGTTTTTTTTTTTTCCCTTCTTTCCTTGTGAGCCTACTAGGGATTTGTCAATTTTATTTATTTTCTTGGAGAGCAGGCTTTTGGTCTCTTTGATCTATTGGATTGCCTTTTTTGTTTATATTTCATTTATTTCTCCTTTAATTTTTATTATTTTTAATAATAATTTTATTATAAAAATTTTATAATTTATTATTATTATTGTCCTCTGTTGGGTTTTGAATATTTTTTGTTACTCTTTTTCTAGTTCAAGTTAAGAAGTTAAATTATTTCTTTGGATTATTTCTTGCTTTACAATATGGGCTGGATTGTTATGTACTTTCCTCTTAACATAGTTTTTGCAGCATCCCATACATTCTGTAGTGTTGTGTCATCTTTGTCATTTTTCTCCATGTACTTTTTTTATTATAAAATTTATTCTGGTTGACAACTTAGGCCATAGACATGTACACAAAAATTCCATAAAAGGGATCAGTATGTGGGGGGGTGACCAGGGGTGGATATGGGAGGGAGTGGTCAGGGAGGAAAGGTGGTAGGTGGTCCCCAGGGAATACAAAGACGTGAAACATATACATACAAAAATTAATTAATTAAGAAAAAAAAAGGAATCTGTACAATTTCTACGCTGGGGAGAAGCAACTCTCCTGCCTGCCTGGTACTATGCATATGGCTCCCTTTTTCTTTCTCCATTCCCTAATAACCCTGTCCTTTTTAAAAATGTTTAATTTAATTTTTTATTTCCATATATATGTATATTTATATTTATATTTCATTAGTCCATTATTGTGTACCCTGGAATTTTCCCACTTCAATAACACTTGTTAACCATCTGATCTTTATTGCTATTCACCTCCCCTACCTTCTTCCCCCTCCTCCTCTCCCACTCCATGGGTCAGTCCTATTGGTTGTTTTCATTTTTTCTTATTCCTTTGTTTGTTTTTCCCTATATCCATCATATAAGTGAGAGCATCCTGTACTTCTCTTTTTCTTTTTGACTTATTCCTGCTAATATGATTCTTTCTAGTTCCATACAGGTTGCTGTGAATGACATGTGTTTGTCCTCCTTGATTGATGCGTAGTATTCCATCGTGTGTATGTACCACATTTTTTTAGCCAATCATCCGTTTGGGGGCATTTGGTTTGTTTCCAAAACTTGGCAATTGTAAACAGAACTGCAATGAACATGCACATACAGGTGTCCTTTGAATTACTGTTTTCATGTCCTCTAGGTAGATTCCTAGTAGTGGGATTGCTGGGTCAAATGGTAAGTCCACTTTCAATTGTTTGAGGGTCCTCCACACAGTCTTCCATAGTGGCTGGACCAGTTTGCACTCCCACTAGCAGTATATGAGAGTTCCTTTTTCTCCACATCCGTGCCAACATTTGTTGTCCATTTTATTTATATGGGCCATTCTTACTGGTGTAAGATGGTATCTCAGTGTGGTTTTAATTTGCATTTCCCTGATTATTAGTGACGTGGAACATTTTTTCATATACCTATTAGCCATCTCTATCTCCTCTTTGGTGAAGTGTCTTTTTAGTTCTTCTCCTCATTTTTTGAGTGGGTTTTTTGCTTTGTTTTTGTTGAACTGTAGGAGCTCTTTGTGGATCTTTGTTATCAGACCTTGTTGCGTATCTGGAGGGTAAAATTTTTCTCCCAGTCGGTTGGATTTTTTTTTGTTTTGTTTACTGTCTCTTTTGTTGAACAGAAACTTTTTAATTTTATATGGTCCCAGCTGTTTAAGTTTTCCTTCATTATTTTGCCAACCATAGTTGTTTCCCCAAATGAATTTCTGAGGTGAAATTCATGAAGGGTTTTGACCAGGTTTTCTTCTATGTATTTTACGGTTGTAGGTCTCACTTCCAGGTCCTTTATTCATTTTGAGTTAATTTTTGTGCAAAGTGTGAGGGTGTTGCCCTGGTTCATTTTTTTATATGTTTTCATCCAGTTTTCCCAGCACCATTTACTGAAGAGGCTATCCTTGTTCCAGTATAGGTTTTTTGCCCCATTGTCAAAGATTAGTTGACTGTATATGTGTGGTTTTATTTCTGGGTATTCGATTCTGATCCATTGGTCTGTTTGTCTGTTTTCCTACCAGTACCATGCTGTTTTAAGTATTATGGCTTTGTAGTATAGTTTGAAGTATGGAATAGTAATACCTCCGTTCTCTCTTCTGTTTGTCAAAAGGGTATTGGCTATTTGGGGTCTTTTGTTGTTCCATATGAATTTCAGTAATTTTTGTTCTATCTCTTTAAAATATGTCATTGGAATTGCATTGAATCTGTAGATTGCCTTTGGTAGTATGGCCATTTTGATAATGTTGATTTTTCAGATCCATGAACAGGGAATGTCTTTCCATTTTTTGACATCATCTTCTATGTAAGGATGTCTTATAGTTTTCTTTATATATGTCTTTTACGTGTTTTGTTAGTTTAATTCCCAAATATTTGATTTTCTTTGGTGCAGTGGTAAATGGGCTTTTTTTAAATTCCTCTTCTTCTGATTGTTTCTTTGCATATATGAATGCTGTTGATATTTGTCTGTTGATTTTGCATCCAGCTACCTTACCGAATCGGTT
Source organism: Uropsilus gracilis (assembly GCA_004024945.1). Taxonomy (NCBI): domain Eukaryota; kingdom Metazoa; phylum Chordata; class Mammalia; order Eulipotyphla; family Talpidae; genus Uropsilus; species Uropsilus gracilis. Next base: position 30,001 of record PVHY01016195.1, on the reverse strand, counting down.
TATTATTTCAATCAGCTTTCCTTTTGACTTTTCTGGGTTCTCTACATAGAGTATCATATCATCCAAGGATAATGATAACTTCATTTCTTCGTTCCCAATTCTGATTCCTTTTATGTCTTTTTCTTACCTATTGCCCTAGCTAACTAGGACTTCCAGAACTATGTTGAAAAGGAGTGGAGAGAGTGGGCATCCTTGCCTAGTTCCGAACTTTAATTGTAATCGTTTCAGTTTTTCCCCATTTAGGATGGTATTTGTGTGGGTCTGTCATATATAACTTTTATTATGTTGAGGTATGTTCCTTTTATACCAATTTTTTCCAGGGCTTTCATCATGAAAAGATGCTGAATTTTATCGAATGCTTTTTCTGCATCTATTAGTGTGATCATATGGTTTTTGTTTTTCTCTTTGTTGATGTGGTGGATTATGTTGATTGATTTTCAAATGTTGAACCATCCCTGTGCCCCTGGGATGAATCCCACTTGGTCATGATGGATGATCCTTTTTATGCAATGTTGGATTCGTTATTCCAGGATTTTGTTTAGAATTTTTGCATCTGTGTTCATTAGGGAGATTGGTCAGTAGTTTCCTTTCTTTGCACTATCTTTATCTGGTTTTGGAATTAGTGTAATGATTGCTTCATAGAAGGTATTTGGTAGCTTTCCTTCTATCTCAATTTTTTGAAAGAGTTTTAATAGTACTGGTGTTAGTTCCTTCCTGAAAGTTTGGTAGAATTCATTTGTGAAACTATCTGGACCTGGGCTCTTGTTTTTAGGGAGAGTTCTGATGACTGCCTCAATTTCACTGCTTGTGATTGACCTGTTTAAGTTTTCTATTTCTTCTTTGTTCAATATTGGATGACTGTATTGTTCTAGGAATTTGTCCATCTCTTCCAGGTTGCTGTATTTATTTGCATATAGATGTTCATAGTAGTCTCTAATTATCTTTTGGATTTTTGCTGGGTCTGTTGTAATATCTCCCTTTTCATTTATGATACTGTTTATTTGCGTTTTCTCTCTTCTTTGTAAGCTTTGCCAGGGGTTTGTCAATTTTATTTATTTTTTCAAAGAACCAGTTTTTGGTTTTGTTTATCTTGTCAATGGTCTTTTGGGTTTCTATTTCATCAATCTCTGTTTTTATTTTTGTTATTTCTTGTCTTCTGCTGGGTTTTGGATTTTTTTGTTGCTCTTTTTCTAAGTCATCAAGTTGGAAGATTAGAGTATTTCTTTGGGCTGTTTCGATTCTTTTTGTTTGGGCCTGTATTGCTATGAACTTTCCTCTTAAAGGAAAGTTCCTGCTTTTGCTGCATCCCACACATTTTGTCGTTTGCCTCCATGTAGGTTTTAATTTCTTCTTTGATTTCCTCTTTTACCCAGTGATCTTCCAGAAGCCTGTTGTTCAGTTTCCATGTAGTGTTTACTCTCCTTATTTTCTTTTCATTGTTGATTTCTATTTTCATGCCTTTATGATCAGAGAAAAAGGTTGGTATCATTTTAATCTTTGTGTATTTGTTCAGATTTGTCTTGTGGCCTAATATATGATCAGTTTTAGAGAATGAACCGTGTGCATTTGAAAAAAAAAAGTGTATTCTTTTCCTTGGGGGTGTAGTGTCCTGTATATATCTATTAAGTCCATTTGGTCTAGTTCTTCCCTTAAACCTTTTGTTTTTTTGTGTAATTGCTGTTTTGTTGATCTGTCTTTTGCTGATAGTGGGGTGTTAAAATCTCCTACCACATATGTATTCTCATCAATATTTGATTTCAGTTCTACTAGTAGTTGTTTTATGAATTTTGGTGCTCCCTCATTAGGTTCATATATGTTGATTATTGTTATGTCTTTTTTGGTAGATTGACCATTTAACCATTAGGTAGTGGCCATCTTTATCTTTTGTCACTTTTGTTAATTTGAAGTCTGCTCTGTCTGATACAAGAATGGCAACTCCTGCTTTCTTGTGGGGGCCGTTTGCTTATAGTGTAGTTTTTCAGCCCTGTACCTTCAGTCAATGCTTATACTTAGTGATCAGATGTGTTTCTTGGAGGCAGCAGAATGTTGGATTCTGTTTTCTGATCCAGTCTGCAACTCTTCTTCTTTTGATTGCTGAGTTTAGACCTACATTGACATTTAGGGTGATTATTGATATTTGCAATTCTAACAGTTTCCTGGTGGTCATTTGGGGTTTATTTTGTGCTTTTGCTTTTGTATTTGTTCTTCTTATGGTTTTGACCTTGAGGCCTCCTGCAAAATTTCATGGAGTGGGGGTTTAGTGGCAGCAAATTTCTGGAGACTTTGCTTGTCAGAGAAGGTTCTAATTTTTTCTTCATAGAGGAAGGATAGCTTTGCAGGGTAGAGTATTCTTGGCTGGCACATTTTTCTTGGAGTTTTTTGGAGATGTGACTCCATTCTCTCTTTGCCTGGAGTGTTTCTTCAGAAAAATCTGAGGTTAGACTAATGGATTTTCCTTTGTAGGTTATCTGTGTCTTTTCTCTAGCCATTCTCATTATTTTTTCCTTATCTTGCGTTCTAGAAAGTTTTACGATGATGTGTCTCGCTGTGGCTTTTCTTTCATTAAAGTAGTTTGGTGTCCTTTTGGTTTCCTGTATGTCTATTTTCATTTCTTTCTTCAGATTTGGGAAGTTCTCCTCTATTATTATATTGAAAAGCCTTTCCGTTCCCATGACTCTCTCCTCTCCTTCTGGGATTCCTATTACTCTTATGTTTCTTTTCTTTAAGGAATCTGACATATCTCTGAACTTGACTTCAGTCTTCCTACTTTGTTTCTCTCTCTGTTTTTCTTTCTTTGTCCTCTCTATTTCTGTATCCTCAAGTGTGTTGATTCGTTCCTCTATTTCATCTATTCTGTTGCCATGGCTTTTCTGTGCATTTTTGAGCTCATCTATTGCAACCCTTAAATCTTGAGTCTCTTTCAATTTCAATTTTAGGGATTCATTTTCATTCTTCAGTTCGTTGATTAGGTTATACAAATGATGCTTTCTTTTTTATATGTTTCTACTTCTTCCCTTAGTGTATTAAATGCTTCTATCATGCTGTTGTCCTTTTTTTCTAATTCTTCTCTTAATTGTTGGAGTGCATTTGACATGTTGATCCTGGAATCTTTTTCTGAGATGCACATCGTTTCTTCGATGTTTTCCGCAGATTTTCTTTTCTTTGTTGGTGATGGATTATTTCCTGTAGGTTTTGCTTGCATGTTTAAAGTTTTTTTCCTTACTGTGTTTTGCTTTCTGACTTGTTCTGCATATTGAGAAACCATGGATCTTGTGTTGGTTGGCATGTTGACGGGAATGTTTTCCAGGTTGAAAGTAGTTCTGTACTTTGGTTTAGTAATTTTCACTGGTGTTGCTTGTGGTACCGGTGCCAGTGACTTCCAGCAGCTCACCTGGGTGGGAGAAGGGGCAGGTGGCTTCCCTCAGGAACCTGGCTGCGGGGGTTGGCTCCCATCACTAATAATCAGGGAAATGCAAATTAAAACTACTTGAGATACCATCTTACACCAGTAAGAATGGCCCATATAAATAAAACAGACAACAACAAATGTTGGCATGGATGTGGAAAAATAGGAACTCTCTTACACTGCTGGTGGGAGTGCAAACTGGTCCAGCCACTATGGAAGACTGTGTGGAGGACCAAACAATTGAAAGTGAACTTACCATTCTACCCAGCAAGCCCACTACTAGGAATCTACCCAGAGGACATAAAAACAGTAATTCAAAAGGACACATGTACGTGCATGTTCATTGCAGCTGTGTTTACAATTGCCAAGAATTGGAAACAAACCAAAAGCCCCCAAACAGATGATTGACTTTTAAAAAATGTGTTACATATACAGAATGGAATACTACCCATTCATCAGGGAAGACAAACACATGTCATTTGCAGCAACCTGGATAGAGCTAGAAAGACTCATATTAGCAGAAATAAGTCAAAAAGAAAAAGAGAAGTACAGGATGGCCTCACTTATATGATGGATATAGGGAAAAACAAATATACAAATAAGAAAGAATGAAAACAACCAATGGGACTGAACCATGGAGCGAGAGACGAGGAGGGGGAAGAAGGTAGGGAGGTAAAGAGCACAAAAGATTAGGATGGTTAACAAATGTTAGCTAAGTGGGAAAGCCCCAGGGTACACAATAATGGACTAATGTAATATAACTATAAATATACATATATATGCAAAAAAAAAAACCAAAAACATTTACCATGTATCGGAAGAGACCAATAGGTCAAACAACAAACAACTGAACGTTAACCAACCAACAAATCACATAAAAATGGGAGATGGAGTAACTGGAGGGGGGAGGAGGGATCAATTAATGTACAAATGTGACAAATCAATAAAATGAATTTCTCAAATAAAATAAAAAAAAATAAAAAGACCTGTAATTAAAAGGTTGTCCTTAATTGTGGAATAAGCTTTGCTTTGTCATTTTCTTCCTGAGATGTTCAACAGTCTAAGTGTATTTGACTATCAAAATTTCATGCCTGATTTTAAGCAGAATTGTAGTAATTGTTTTGGAATTTTTAATTGGGTGAATAATAATTGAGGTGAAGTCTCTTTAACTAATTTCCTTAAAAGATGACTTGCTACTAAATAAGCTTGAAAGATACTTTCTGTTTCCATTATATTTTTATGTCAAAAAAACTATTTAAATTTTAAATAGACTTCAAGTGCAAAATGTAATAGCTTAATCTGAAAATAAAAGAGATTTAGCATTAAAAAAATATCCTTGAACAGCTAGCTTGTGATTATTTCTGTCTTGTGCTTCTGTTGCTGGCTTCTAGTTTGCTATTGTGAAAGATCCCATTCTTATGCAGAGAGGAAAATGGCTGGGTGTGGCTTTAGCTATTGGATTTCCCTTCTTCTGCCTAGATATTTCTTTCCCTTAGGCTCTTTAGGCTAATTGCTTTTCCACATTTCCCTAGGAGTGCTTGGGTCCAGTAGTGGATCTGGACCTTGTTATCCCCTTTGACAAGGGTATGTTATCTATCTTGGGCAGTTACTACCCTTTATTCCCTTACTGGTGCAAGTATCACATTAGCAACACCACAGCCAAGGGCACAGGTCTTCTGTGGTGTGTGTTGGCTCTACTTCCTCATCTTGAGTACCTCCTCCCCTACTAGGCCTGCAAGATATGCCTGGAACAGCATGTGATCACTGGACCACTCCAGGGCATTGAGCATGGGACTTCTCCAGCATGTGCCCTCACACTGGGGTGCTTCTTCCCCTGCCAGCCCTGGCAAGATCAGGTGAGCAGGTGACAATGGTTGAACCACTCTCACTCTGGGGCATTGGGTGCAGGATTCTCTGGCACACAATGGCTTCACCCCCTCACCTGGTGTGCTTCCACCCCTGCCAACCCTGACAAGATGTGCAATGCAGGCACATGATGGCTGGACTTGGGATAGTAATCTTAGGAGAAATGTTTCAAATAAATCTCAATGCTGCAGCAGACTCAGCTGGTACCTCAAGTACTAGTAGAATGTGTGAAGATACAAATGTAGGAACTGAAACAAAAATGAAGAACAACAGTATTTTCAGGAAACTTACTGACATATTATAGAATTAACATGACCAACTGGGAAAATTTATGAATTCTAAGTTAAAACTAAAAATATAAGAGTTTAATTAATATGTCCAAGGTCATGCTCAACTAAAAAAATATATCTGTGATGGACAAATCAATGGAACACCAGAGATAAGTTGACATGGACATTAAAAATGAAAGTACAGAAAGGAGATGAAAGTAGACTCTTGAGATCTGCTCTCTCATGCTCAATTTGCCACAATTTTTTAATAAGTTTATCAACACATAACAGTGCATTTATTAATTCCAAGGACAGACAATTTCTATGTGTGAAAGAAACAGGTTTTCAGGACATTTGATGGAATTCTAAAAACCAGCATTTCTACCACATGGATGGAGTCTACATGGGGGCAAAGGGACCTTGGCAAAGGGATTATAGGTGGTTCTCAGTCTCCTTTATCTTCTAGATCAAACATCTGTGCCTGGGGGGATAATGCAAAATCATACCCAGGAGGAAGCTCTGACTGGGTTCAAGATTTCAAGCATGCCCCAAAGTTTGTTGGCTAAACAGACAAGAAAAATCAAAGGGATGTTCTCTGGTCAAAGAGCCTCAGTAGTTTGTATGACATTGGGAAGGGTAGAATATAAGTAGAAAAATATGTGAATATAAAGTAATATTATACATGTGTCTAACTTATTTACTCATCTTGAATGTAAATACATTGAACTGTCATGATAATTATGAATAATAAATGATTGTTGAATAGTTCCAGATTGATTACACTATGGAATCCATTAAGTAATTCCATGAAAGCATCAACAATTAAATAACAAAAATAATTGTGACAGAATTGTGTAAAAGATGCATCAATCATAGAATAAACAATTAGAAAATCAAGGAGATATTTCTTGAGAACTATTAACTTTAAATAAAAGTTATATTTCTAAATAATTTGTCATAAATTATTCAGTGTAGTCCTAGACTATAAAATTCTGTTAGGTATCCTGGTAAAAGGTGCACCAATGTAAACATTAATCTAAAAATGAAAATAATAAAAAATACAATAATATACCTGCCAAGAGTGAGTGGTGTTGCATTCAATAATATACATTAAAGATGATGCTTATAAAAATATACAAACTTTAAATGATAAATTAAAAAGTTATTCAGAACACTCAAGTAAGAATTCACCTCAGCAATGCATTGTTATTAATAATATTCAGCAAAATTACATTAAAATAATATTTTGAAGTGTTCATGATTTTAAAGTAATATATTGATATTTTATGTTTATAAATGATAAAAATATTTTTGTGGAAAATAACTTTATATTCCAACCTATGTAAATGTACTTTTTAATCTGCATGGGGAATAAAGTGACTTACAATTTTATTTTATGTTCACTGCAATACATGTAACCAGCCCTGACAATCATTTGTAATCCATTACTGCCTTTATATTTTTTTGACTATCGGGTTGTCTGAAATATAGTCAGGGGGAACCCCTCAAGTACGCTACAATATCTTTAATCACTTTTTGTCTTTTCCTCCATCTAGGTTCTGTAACATTCTAATAATAATATTGACTAAAATAGATTAACAGGAGTGAAAAAACACTTAGTAGGATGAGGGATCCATAGCTATGGGTTCTAGATAAATGAACATTTTAGGTTTATACACTTTTCAGACAAAAAAGAAATAGTTTGGTCTTGTAAATTAATAATGTAACAAAGTCCAATTGTCCTCCTGCTCTCCGGTGAAAAGGATGTCTTCTAATGTCCTATTGAAGGGTGCATGTTATCTTTTTTTCTTCTAGTAACCCATATATTCCTTTCAAAGACAAACAATGTTACATTTGTCCTCTATTTTTATTAGTTAATTTTTTCTTACAATGTTGCAGTACTCATAGTTCTCCAAAACACTTTCACAGGTGATTCATCACCATACCTCGTCTATTCCCTCCTGCATTTTGACTGTCTTCCTCCCTCCTTGCTGTATGCTTCAAATCTGTGCTTAGTTTGCTACTTTTAACCTTCTCTTGAACTGCTCTTTGATTTCTCTATGTTCCTTATGTAAGTGGGACCATCTGATTTTATCTTTTTTCCTTCTGACTTATTTCTGCTGGCACAGTCCCTTCCAGCTTTATTCATGTTGCAGCAGATGTCAATAGTTTTTCCTTTTTGATCATTGAGTAACATTCCAGTGTGTAAATATACCATGTATTTTTTATCTATTCACATGTGTTTTTGGGCATTTGGTTTGTTTTCATATCTTGGTCATTTTTAAGTAGTGCTACAATAAACACAGGAGTACAAGTTTCCTTTCAAATGTGTGCTTTTGTATCCTTCAGGTAAATTCTTAGGAGTGGAATCTCTGGCTCATATGGTAGATCCATGTTTTGTATTCTAAGGATCTTAAACTTAGTTTTTCAGAGTTTCCTGGACCAATTTACATTAACACCAACAAGGAAAGAGGGTTCCTTTATTTCCACATACTCTCCAGCATTTGTTTCCATTTTATTGATTGTTTGTTTTTTTGTTTTTTTGTTTTTTTAATAAGGGCCATTCTTACTGGGTAAAGTGGTTTCTCACTGTGACTTTTATTTCCACATCCCTAATACTAAGTGATGTTGCACACTTTTTCATATGCCTGTTAGCCATTTACATTTCTTCTTTAGAGTTCTTTTAGTTCATCTGCCTGTTTTTATTGGATTGTTTGCTTTTCTTTGTTGAGTTGCATAAGCTCTTTGTACATCTTTAGTATCAGATATATATCATATAGTGTGCAAATATTTTCTCCTATTCAGTAAGGTATCTTTTCATTTTGATTATTGTCTTTTTTGCTGCACATTAGCTTCCTATTTCAATACACTCCTGTTTAATTTTTTTCATTTTCTTCATTTTTTTGGATATAAGTCTCAAAAAAAAGTTTGTAAGGTGTATATATTTATGGTGTTAGGTCTTACATTCAATTATTCTATCTATTTTGAGTTAACTATTGTATGTGTCTAAATTCACTCTTTTGCATGTTGCAGTTCAGTTTTTCCAACAGTATTCAATAGAGGTTTTTCATTTTTCACTGAATATGTTTTTGCTCCTCTGTCATAGATTAATTGGTCATATATGGGTGGCTTTGCTTCTGTGATTTAAGTTCTGTTTCATTAATCTGTGTATCTGTTTTTGTTACAATGCCTTATTATAATGGCTTTGTATTATTCTTTCAATTATGAACATAAACTGCTTCCATTCTTCCCCTTTTCAGTCAGGAGAGATTTGCTTTTCATTTTTTGATGTGTGTATCTATGATTACATATGAACGTCAACAACATTTGAGCCATTTTTTGAAAAATGTCATTGAGATTTCACTGGAAACATTGAATACGCTCATTGCTACAGTTTAAGTAAATTCCCTTCAAAATTATCAAAATGCCAAAGTGGAGCTTTCAGAGGCTACTAATCATCATCTACATTAGACAAATTTGGATGGAAAAAAAAAAAACAGATCAGTGGAAGCTTAGAACTGTTGGTTAGGAGGGAACATTGTATCTACTGTTGTTAACTAGTATTATAGGGTTTCTTTTAGAGGTTGTAAAAATGCTCTAAAATAAGCTGCCACTGGTGTATGTACAACTCTGAAATCATACTAGAAATTCAATGAATGATACAATTTAAAATGTAAAAATAAAAATATATGTCTTATGAGTTGTCTATTACATTTGTTAAAAATTAACTTTTCACTTCATATACTTGTTCAGTATTATAAAAATGTGTGATTAATTCCAATTCTCCAGGTAGTTTTCTCTCTTTACTTCTCATAGACATACTATTCTGACTCACCATAAATACTGTGTATCTCTCTAATCTGTATATCCATAAACAAGACAGGAAATTTCTCAGGTCTGTCTACATATAAATACTCAATTCTTCTGTAGCACCAGTTCTTTTGGATATATGATAATAAATTTAATGTAAAGACATTTCTATTTTTATAGTTTAAATGAAATGACATTTTTGTTCTGATATCTCAATTGCATTGCATCAAAAGTCAATTTTATTATTCTCCATCATCTGTAAAGTTCCTTACCCCTTGTGTCCTTGGAAGATAAATCTATTGTTAGGAAATTGATGAATTATATGCATACCTTATGGAAATTGGGAACCAAGTTTTGTTTATCCCCAAAGAAATAATTGCATTCGGGAAAGAATAGAATGAATATCAATGTTATATTTTTTAATTCCTATATCCACACAAGGCTTCTTTTGTTCTCATCATATTGAGACACTTTTAGTTACCTTGTTTTGAATATCATGCACTGTGATTCTTCTAATATATTATTCTCACCCTGCACATCCTATACTGATACATTAGAAAAATGTACACAAAGATGGCTCTTTACGCAAAGATGGCTCTGATATGCTGTTGGGTTGCTGTGCTTACCTGTATATATACACTTCCTCATTAAATCTGAGTTCAGCTATCACACTCTGCACCTATTCCATGTGACTCAGTGTGTTTAGCTGTGGAATTTTGTTCCTTTGCCTAAGTGGGCTGGAGAAATTAAAATATATGGATATTCTTTCTGAATATTAAAATGATTAGACGGGGTATTTCATACATGACTTTGGAAGACGCATAACTGCTACAAATGATAGCAAAATTCATACTATTAGCAAGACTGTTGTTACCATAATGGAGACCAGATAGTATTGTTAATAAAAGTGTTAGAAAATGGGTGTATAAATTGATAAAGACAATGTCAGAGAAACATGAATATATTCTCAAGAATATAAATTGTAAGAATTCAATTGCATGAAGGGAGACAAGAGGAATAAAAAAATCATTTGTATCACCTTTCACTCTGAATTCAAAATATTTAAGTCAGTGATAAATATTAAGTAAATACTATTTGAGGTAAAATATTCGATCTATCTCAATTTCTGAAACAATTAAACAATTCTCAAAGGACTTAGACTCTTATAATCAACATGAAGTTTGTAGTGTTCAGGCAATTGCTTCTTTGAATGTAATATAAATATGACAAAAGTGAGAAACATAATAAAAAATTCTGTTAGACTTTGAATTTGGAATGCTAATTTAATGATTGAGTCAATACTGATAAGTTTCCATGCTGTTTAATTATATGAAGACACTTTAGTTGTTTAAAATGGATATTTTCAACTGATATAGCTGCTTTTTACTGATAAAACATAATACTTATGTGGTGTAGTGGAATGGGTTCTTACTAATGTGGATATGTACTAACACATGACAACCATCCCCAAAGCACCCATCTGCACTATAGAAAACTGGTCCCATTCCTCCTTTGTTGCCTACTTCCTAGCCTCCTCCTCCAGTAAACTCAGTATAAAGAGGCATTGAAATAAAAAATGGACACATAGACGAATGGAATAAAATTGAGAACCCAGAAATAAACCCATATTTATATGGATAGTTAATTTACAACAAAGGATCGAGAGCATATAATGAGAGAGAAGTTTCTTAAAATGTAGTGTTGGAGAGAGTATACAGTATGTGCCAAAGAAGGAATCCAGAAGGCACTATTCGTGAAACTAATAGTTAAGTAAAACTATTCCCTCCATGAAATAAATGGAGGGAAACACAGGCAAAATCTTCAAAACACTGATTATTCTTATATATGGGGACTTAACTCCAAAGGAAAGGAAAAAAGAGATAAAAACAAACAAATGAGAATGGATCACTCTAAAAAGTTACTACACAGGAAAAGAAACTACCATTAAAATGAAGAACATGCTTCTGAATGTTATAAAATATTTGAACATTACATATTTAACAGGAGACTAATATCCAAGATCTGCAATGAAACACTACAACTTGACAAGGAAACAAGTAATTCGATCAAAAAATGGACAGAAAGATTATATATACTGTCTTACACAGGCACACTTGCACACACACATAAACACATAGACAAGAGACACATGAAAAGTGTTTAAAATTGCTTAGCATAAGGGCAATGCATATCAAATCCACAATGAGATATCATCTCATACCTATAAAAATGGCCCAAATCTAAAGGACCAGAAACAAGTACTAACTAGTATGTGCAGAGAAATACCCCTCATGCCTTTGATGGGATATGCAGACTGATCAAATACGTATGAAAAGTGATATGGATGTTCTCAAGCTATTAAAAATCCATCTGATATACTATATATATATATTATTTTCAGCAATTCCAGTCCCAGTTTTCTGCCTGAAGAACATAAAATCACCACTTCAAAGAATATATGAACATCTATGTTCATTGCAGCTCTGTTTTTAATAGACAAGTTATTGAAACAACTTAAGTACCCAGTGACAGGTGAGTAGATAAAATATTTATGGGATATTTTTGAAATAGATTACTACTCATCTATATAAAGAGATGAAGTCTTTTCACTTTCGAAAGCATGGATGGAACTGGCTGGGATTATGTGAAGTAAAATAAGGCAGAAGGAGAAAGACTATTACAGCATGATTTACTCATGCATTGAATATAAAGAAACTAAATATGCTTACAGATAAACTGAACCATACCTAGCACAGAAATAATTACTTTTAAAAATCAATTCAAGATAAAGTGAAAATATGCTAATATATTCATAAGAATTTTTATCTCAAGGAAAGAAAAATATACGCAGTGATTGCTTTGTTTTTAAAAACACAGGGAATAATTTAAAATAGGAGTCTTACAAATATTTTCTTTTATTTAATCATCTGTTTAACAGATTGATTATTAAAATTAACTGTTTAAAAAACAATAACTTTCCATTTCTTTTTGAAAAAAATTAAAAATGCACTATATATTTGTATATTGTTTTTAACAACTGATGGTGCAGATTTCACTTGCTTGATGATTGCCTTTCACTATAAATTACTCAATACAATTAACAATCTTTCAATTCAACAGATCATTACATTTTTATTTGTAATCACTATCTTTTTCTTCTTTTAACAATGGCTCATGAGTCAGTAGCATGCTGAATAATGAATGCAGAAATCCTTGTCTTATTCCAGATTCTAAAGAAAGGCATGATGAGTTTCATTACTGTGCATGTGTTCAGCTCAATTCTGATAAAAGTTATCATTATACTTTTATATTAAGAGAACCTTAGTTTAAAAAATTATTTGTGCCTCAAGGGTAAAGGAACACTTCCTTCAAGTGTTGTTGCCACAGCACTATCACCAATAAAATACCAATAGTCTTACCAAAGTCCCCATGCTTCCTCTCCAGTTTTTTCTCTCCCCTTCTCTATTCCCTTCCCCCCCCCCCAGTAACCTCTGTTCTACAATCATATTTCTAGATTCTGCTAATGTTTAATTTTATCTGACTTTGTTTCATTGCAATATATTTCATATAATTATTTTTATTATGATATTGTTGACTTACAACAATATATATGTTTTTGACTTATAATTCAAATCTCTTCAGAGGTGTATTACTACTCCAAATCTACATTCAAAGGACCCCAAATCATGCCTAATATATATGAGGAATTTTTAGTGACATGGGAACATTCAAATGACCATTGTAAAGAAAATGGTTTAAAATCAGGCTGTTTTTCACTTTCCACATAAAAGAGAACCCATAAATTTGAGATGTTAGCAAACAATAGATGAGTCTTGCAATTGCAACTATCTATCTGCTGTATGGCTTGAATATAGGCACTTGATAATGTAAAAGGGGCTAGTTGGTGAGTAGCAACTCTCATGCTTTAGTCTCTCTTTTTTTCTTGTTTGCCTGCCTGCCTGTTTGTATAGTGTCCTCTGTCACAGAATAAAGGCACACTGATAAAATAAAAGCTCCAAGAATTTCTCCATTTGCCTGAATTGATGATGAACTTGCTGGGCCTGTCATGGTTACACTAAAAGTGGTGTAATTAACAGCAGGATTCAACACAGACAGATGAGGAGCCCTGAGAACTGGGAAGACATTAACAGGCAGCCGACCATAAGCAGGTGATACTTGGAGGCCAGTGTCCTCTCCCAGTGGACACATCCCCCTCAATGCCCAGAGGTAGATGAATCCTTGTGGCAGTTGGAATAATCCCCATGCAGAATGGAAGAGACCTTGGAGAGCTGAGTACCCATAAGGAAGCAGGGCTGTGGGATGGCTGTTCCTCACAGTTCTGTGAGAACCCACTCTGAGAGAGAGAGCCAATGTCCACAAGTTGTTCTCTAGTTTCCATGATCTACAGGATAAGATGTGGGAATTATGACAATTTTTGAGGTTTCTAGAGAGAGACCCACCACTCCAGGGAAGGCAGGCTCTTCTGAAGAAGAGGAGGCTGGCCCCATGCTGTAGACTCACATGCAGGTAGAACAACTTGCTACACCAAAGACACTAAACTCCTGTCCTGGAAAGGAGGGGAGGCACTATCAGCCTATATAGCTCCAGGGGTTCAGTTACCATGATGACAGAGTAAACACAAGCAGAAGTGGGAGACTTGGGTAAGCAGTTCATTAAGAAGCCAGGAGAGATATTGGCAGTTTGACTAATGTACTTGTGAGTCTTTGGGGTGGATTAAATCATTGGCATAGCACAAGAGATGGAGAGAATGACCTCAGTGACTCTGCATATGATCTCAGAGCTGGTGGTAGGGCCACGGTGACCGCTCTCTGCTAGACTGGATAATTGCTGATGTGCAACAGTATGGGTCAATGTAGAGGATATATCAGAAACTGGGTAAATGGCTAGCATACACTGAGCTGGTACAGGTAGTTCATGAACTGGGAATGTGGTAAATGATGTTGAATGTAAACACTCATGAGTGTTTCACTGATGGGATGAGGAATTTGGTATTGCAAAGTGGCCCCTCATCCTCATGTGGGTATCTTATGACAATTCTGGCCCCCTATGTGGGATCCTGAATACATGACATCACCACCATGGTAACCAGCTTAGGTGAAGTTGAGAGCCAGCACTGCCAGATGGGAGCATGAGCAGTTGTTAAGCTACTAAAAAGGATGCCCCAAAAGGAAGTGAGCCTTTTAAGGTTACCCATGCCCAAATGTATCTAATGAGATCCAGTATAGATCATTCCAAAAAGATAGTGCATATGTGGTAGAGTTATGGAGACAATGCAGAATGACCACCAGTTGAATCTTGTGGTGGACATGCTATTCCAATGTGGAAAGCTGGGGATTCCAGATCCCAACGATGTGTACTGTGCCTTTAGGACCATTTGCTGCTGACCCTAGAAGGAGGCTTTGTTTACTGAATAGGATAAAGTCTAAGGGACCTGTCTATTGAGAAAGGGTGGGAACCAGAAACCATGTCTAGTTTCCTACCTACTGGTCCCCAACCAGTATGCAAAGGGATTTGGCTGTAGTATGCACAGGGCCAGCATTTACTCTGTTACATGGGGACTGAGAAATTCCATAGATCTGCCAGTTACATTAATGGCTATATAGGTCAGAGTGTCAAGATGAGAAAAGTAGACTACCCCTGGGGATTGTGTGGTTATCACCAAAGGAGTACAAAGTATATGTTGTCAACCCCTAAGTGCATCCAGGGGGTGGCTACATCTTGTGACTGTAAAGCACAGATGGACAATTCACCTCAGGCACTTGTAATGAAGGCAGTGCTTTGTGGACATGATTGGGATATGCCCATCCATCTGCCAGTCACTGGGTGAGTGATGAATATTAGACAGTATTAGATGTCAAGTGTCCACAAGTAGAAAATGGGCATCGCGCATGCTGCCCACAGCTCCTATAAATATACTGGGTGATCTATTTGTTCACTTGTATTCTGTTACCATATATATATATAGCTTTTGCAGGTTATGGTAACCTACACTCTACCACAAGAGATTAATATGTAGATTATATAACCAAAAAATATTTGAGGAAGTGGAATGCAAATAAAATGGGTTAAAATTGGGCTGTCTTCACTTTCCAACCAAAGGGTAGCCACCGTGAGATGCTAAGGAAACAAGGGATAGAAGATCCCAAGGTCTATGGTAAATGATTATGGATGTTTTGGCAGTTGGTATGATGTGCTAACATTCATCTGTGGAAGTGTTGATATATTCCTTATCATATACAATGTTGGAAACTAATGCTGTCTTATAAATATTAAAACAAAAAGATATGCAAAGATATTTAGCTACACTAGTATTCAGATATATGCCAAACAACGACCTTTTAATTTTGCCATTCTAAATTATCATATTGGGAAATATTAGTATTTGACAGTATTTAGTGTTTCCACAAGAGATCAATTAGCTTATGTATATCTAGTAGATTATAAATTATTACCAATCCATTTTCTTTCTGTTTTTATTTTATCAATATTCTAGCACAAGAATGGTTACATGGCCAAAAAGGGTGACTATTTAATATTTATAGTGCTGGAAATGTAGAAACTAATTACAATAATTGTACTTTGTTCAAATAACAGGATATTTTCATTAATAATTAGTTACGTAAAAAAAGCTAAGGATACTTAAATAGGAGAAACTTAATCTACAAAAGTTTGTACATGGTATGAACAAATTGAAATAAACTAAACATTGTTATATGAACATATTGGAGGTCAACCATTTTTAAATACATGGAAGTAATAAAATAAAATATATAAATAATAAATAAATAAATAAAATAAAAAGTATAAAATCATACTTCCGAATTGCTATTCCTAAGACTGAGAAAAAAGAGGGATGTAACTTTAATGATATTTGTGATTGCTATTTCTGAGGAATACATTTAAAAGAATAAAGTCAGTGTTCAACTTCCTTTACTGAATACTAGAAACATGAGTTTCTAGTATTTAGTATCTAATATTCTCTTACTCATTACAAAATTTCAAAGTTAAAATAATTAAAAATAATAGTAAAGTTGAATAGCATCAACTTTCTAACATTTGTTTATTAGATATTAAACATGTATTTCCTTAAATGGTTGTTCTCTCACAAGAAAAATTCAAGAAGTCCAAATTCTCTGTGGAATCAAAGCAAGGCTAAATTTTTCATTATGCAAAACAAGAAAAACTTCCTTCATTAAAAATAATAAATTCTCAGAAGAGCAACTAAATATAAAATTTCTTTCTGATTTGTTATTGGTCCAAATAAAATGGGCTATATTAAAATTTAAATATGGCTTCTAAATCATATATACCATTAAATTTGCAGGAATAATTAAGCCAACCAATTTTATTTCTGTTTAATAATACATTCCTATATTGTCTCTTAAGGTAAGGTTAGCATTTATTGATCATGATGCATTTAGCTACACAGTGGAAAGTACTTAGCAGTTTTTATCTCCTATGATATTTCTAAATAATTCAGAAAATAATTTCTGTTTTTTTTTTCTCATTTAAATTTGTTTCCTTTAAAAGGAGAAAATTTACATGACTTATGGCGTGGTTTGCTTCTATATTTTCCAGATACATAGCACATAGTGTAATCATAAATACTGTACACACATACACATACATATATGTCACATATATGTCATAATCATAAATACTATACACACATACACATACATATACATACATATATATGTATGTGTATGTGTGTATGTTAAGCATCATCATTTCCTACCCTGGTGACATTCTTCAAGCATTTGATATCACAAATTAAGTAAAATATTATTGTCTTGTTCAGCTCTATCTGTTTATCCAAATAGCATATTTCCCTCATGCTATTTATAGCCAGGTATTTTCAAATCTATTTTCTTACTTCCCATCAACTCCCACAAATTAGAAATCTGACTTCAGTCACCATTTAAAATTCATTAAAATTTACATTGTTTCTCATCCATGTAAATGATATTTGAAGGATGAACTGTAATTTTGTAAGATGGAAAGTGCATTTTGAAAGGGAAAAGTAATTTTGATTGATAAGTTAAAGGGAGATTGAATTTTTTTTTTAATTTTAAACTACAGAATTTATTTCAGGCTTGGAACATATAAATAAAAGAAAATTAGGATACAACAAGATATCAGTATGCAAGTTAGGATACAACAATATATCAATATGACTAATATTACAAGTTCTAACTTTAAGACCACTTGAAATTTGGATACAATAATAGAACTAACAAATGGGGATGGTCTCCAATATCCTAGTTAGGAATAGTTTTTTAATAATTAAAAAACAAGAAAACAAGTTACATAGATAAGTATACATATTATAATACCATAATTACAAAATTATAGCCATGCAAAATAATATATTATTTACTGATGAGTGATTTGAAAGTATCAAATACCACTGGCATGGAAAATATCAGATCCAGTGTATTAATTATTATTTCTGGGACTGTATAATGGGGAATAGGAGATAAGAGATATCCACAGAGAATGTCAATTATCTCTATGATATGTAGTAATTAATTCCCTACTTTCCATTTCACAGAGTGCAAATTACTTTTGTCTTTAATTTTGGTTTCCTTGAAATTATTATGTTAATATTGTCTTCCTATTTCAGCCCATTCATTAAAAATATATCAGTATTCATACATTTGAATTTTCATTGGTTAGCCAATATGTCTCTTGTAAAATAACATCTCAATGCCTTATTTTCCCCTTATAATATGAGGGTATTGATGGTAACTTGAAGCCTAGTGATGTCTATTTGTGTTATTATGAGGATAAAAGTAGTCTATATTGATGTAGTTAAAACAATGCATAGACAAAATGAGCAACAGAATGAAGTCCAAAAACAATTAATATACATATTAACATTATATCTATATGTAGTAAAAACTTTCTACATCCCACTCTCACCAAGGGACAGATCAAACAATGAGACAAAAAAAAAAAGGACACAATATCTCTAAATAAAGATTTTGACCATATGGACCTAACAGACAGATCTATAGGATACTGCATGCACACTCACATAGGAAATTAATAAATTTTTTTCTCTTAGTGAACAAAGATTTTTCTCCAGAATTGGCCA
This sequence comes from Uropsilus gracilis, assembly GCA_004024945.1. Lineage (NCBI taxonomy): Eukaryota > Metazoa > Chordata > Mammalia > Eulipotyphla > Talpidae > Uropsilus > Uropsilus gracilis. Next base: position 11,529 of record PVHY01016195.1, on the reverse strand, counting down.
TATACTAGGCCACAAGAAAATCATCAACTGATATATGAAGTCTGAAATAGTACCAACTACCTTCTGTTACAAGAAGGTAAAATTTTCCTTAGTTGGAGACTGTACAACATGCTGCTGGGTTAATGAAGTACACAAAGAATAAATTTAGAAAATAAATACCTTGAGATAAAAGACAAGGAGGACACACTTTTCAAGATTGTATGGGACAGAGCAAAAATCAAAGCAACAATAATAATAATATCAAAATCAAACAAAGACAATGCAAACACACACACAAACTACAGTTAAATTTCTCTAAAGAAAACAGATTTAAAAATCCTTAATAAAATCTTATCAAAATGAATCCAAAAGTATATCAAAAGGAAACTCCACAACACTGTGGTATTTACTACAGTGACACAAGGATGGTTCAACATTCAAAAATCTGTGATTCAACAGATCAACAAAAAGGAAAAAAAAAAAACCACATAGCATATCCATAGATTGTGAGAAAGCATTTGATAAAGTTCAACATTCATTTATAATGAATACCTTCAAAATTCTTGCATAGAAGAAATACAAGTTGGCATTATAAAAGTCATACATCACCCCCAAAAGCTAGTATCATTTTTAATAGTGAAAAGTGAAAAGCCTTTTTGTTAAGATCTGGAACAAGACAGGGACACTCACAATTGCTTTTCACTATAGTACTGGAAGTCTACTTAGAGAATTAAGCAAGAGAAAGACATATAACAAACAAAATAAGAAAGAAGTAAAATTTCTATTTGCAGAGGACATGATTTTATATATCTATATATAGATATAGATATCAGAGAAATTAATCAAAAAAATCAACAAATTTAGTGATGTAGCAGGTTACAAAATCAACACAAAAATCAGAAGCCATCTATTTGCAAACAATCAGAAGAAGAAAGAGGAGGAGAGGAAGAGGAAAAAGAAGTAGGAAGAGGAGGAGGAGAAGAGAAAGAAGAGGAGAAGGAATTGCAGGAGAAAAAGAAAGAAGAAGAAAGAGGAGGAGGAAGAAGAAACCACAAATAATCCTCAATATCCAAAGCTCTGTTAACTAAAAAGAGGAAGAAGAGATGTAATATATTTCCAAATTCAGATGATGATACAAAACAAAAGAATTAAAATAACATGGTACTGGAACTAAAAGAGACACAAAGACCAATGAAGTCAAGCTGAAAATATGAAAAGAAAACTTTATATATATATATGGTCAACTAACCTATGACAAAGGACCAAAGAATATGCACTGGAACATGATTTTGGGAAAATTGGACCACTACATGCAAAAGAATGAAACTAGAATTTAACCTTACACCATACACAAAACTAACTCAAAATGGACAAAATTCTTGATTGCAAGACTGAAACCATGAAATATATGGAAGAAAACAGGCAAAACAGTCATGGCATGCACCTCAGAAACATCCAGAAGCAAATAAAGTGATGGGAAAGATAAACAGTTGGGACTATACCAAACTAAAAATCTTCAGAGCAGCAAAAGAGACAGCACCAAAATGAAGAAACACTAGCATACAACTGGTAAGGGACTTATACTTTACAAAGAGCTTACAACCTCACGAAATCAAGCAAATAACCCCTTCAAAAAAACAGGCAGAAGAGCTAACAAGACATTTCTTCAAAGTGGATATGAAAATGGCCAAAGAACAACTATACGGAAAAATGGTCAAAACATCAATTATAACCAGGAAAATGCTAGTATAAACCACAATAGTTTACACCTCATATTATTGAGAATGGTACATATTCAAAATAAAATGAACAAAACCTTGGCAACAACAAGCTTTGGCAAAGATGTACAGGAAAAGGAACCCTCTTACACTACTGGTGGGAAGGTAAAGTACTCAATTCATTACTCATTTCTGAAATGCAAATTAAATTTACAATGAGATATACATTCTTTTATGACTCTGGAATGTATATTATTAAAATGTCTAAAAAAAAATTCTGGTTATAATGAGTTCCATAGTTGAACTGAAATTGGGTCAAAATGGGGCAGGAGCCTCCAACTGACAAGCCACATTTAAAATGCAGTTTCTGCCACCCAGGTTCCCTCAGGTTTGTACCACCCACACATAGCAGTTGACAGTCAAAATGCATTTTAACAAAGGATCTTATTTACAAGGGAAATTAACAGGGAAAACAGAAAGTCAAACAAAACAAATACAATGTATGAAATCAAAAATAAATAAATTTACAAAAAGAAATCTGCACCCATTTCTCTCAATCATCCATTAGGGGAAACAACGGACCTTCTCAGAAAAACAAAATATTGAGAAATTCTACTAACCACTCTCTTGAAGATATGAATAAATTTAAACCAACAGAAGAACAAGCAAGAAGAACATAACAAGGTAATGAATAGAACAACAAATGGATAAACAAAATTACAGTGTGGATCACTACATATCAATAATCACCCTAAATGTTAATGAACTAAATGTACCAATAAAAAGTCATAGAGTAATAGAATGGCTTAAAAAACAGACCCCCATCTTTCTGCTGTCTCCAGAAAGCAAAACTAACTGTTAAAGATAGACATAGATTTAAAGTTAAGGGTTGAAAACATTCCTGCAAGCAAATGGACCCTCTTAAAAGGTGGGTGGAGTTATACTTACATCTGACAAAATAGACTTTAAATTGAAAACAGTGTCAAGAGACACAGATGACTACTACATAGTGATCAGGGGATCAGCACACCATGAAGAAATAACACTCATTAATATATATGCACCAAATGAAGGAGAACCAAACTACATCAAACAATTGCTAACATCTTTGAAAAAACGACACTAGAGATAATACATATATAGTAGAAGACTTCAACTCCCCACTGTCGCCAAGAAATAAATCAACAAAACAAAAAATGAACAAGGACACAGTAACTCTAAATGAACAACTAGGTCAAATGTACTAAATAGACATCTCTAGGACACTATACCCCCCAAAAAACTGATACACAATTTCTCAAGTGCTCGTGGATCATTCTCTAGAATCAACACTGTATTGGACCACAGGGCCAGTATCAACGAATTCATGAAGATTGAAATCATACCATCTATTTTCTCTGACCATAAATGTATCAAACTAGAAATCAACCATGAAAAGAAGGTCTGGAAACCTCCCATTTCATGGAGACTGAAGTCATCACTATAGAAAAAGAGTGGATCAATTAGGAAATCAAAGAAGAAATAAATATTTTGAGATGAATGGCAATGAGGATACAATCTTCCAGAACATACAGGATGCTGAAAAGACAGTAATAATAGGGAAGTATATAGAAATATTTAGCAATCTGAGGTCAAGAAACAAGAAAATGCCCAAAAAAATCAGCTAATCTCACATCTGAGAGAACTAGAGAAAGAACAACAGAAAAATTCAAAAGCAAGTAGAAGGAAGGAGATAATCAAAATTCAAACAGAAATAAAGGAAATGGAAAGAAAAATGACAACTGAAAAGATCAACAAAACAAAAAGTTGTCCTTTGAAAAGATAAACAAAATAAATAAACTTCTTGCCAGGCTCATAAAGAAGAGAAGGGAGAAAACACAAATAAATAGAATCATAAATGAAAGTGAAGACAACATTACAACAGACAAAGCAGAAATACTGAAGATAATTAGAGATTACTATGGGGAATTTTAACAACCTTGATGAGATGGGCAAATTTTTAGAAGCATATAGATCCAAAGCTGGATAAAAAGTCTAAATAAACCAATCTCAAGAAGTGAAACTGAAACAGTAATCAAAATCATCCCCCAAAACAAAAGCCCTGGACCAGAAGGATTTACAAATGAGTTCTACCATACATTCAGAGAATATCTAGTACCTACCTGACAAAAATTATTTCAGAAAGTATAGAAGGAATACTACCAAATACATTTCATGAAGTCAACATCAACTAATACCAATAACAAGCACTAATGCTAGTAACAAACGAAGATAATGAAAGAAAATGACAGACCAATCCACCTTAATGAACACAGATGCAAAAATTCTCAACAAAATTCTAGCAAATAGAATCCAACAATCTATCAAACAAATAATACACCATGACCAAGTGGCTATATCCCAAGGAAACAAGGATGGTTCAATACCTGAAAATGAATTAATGTAATCCAGCTCATCAACCAAAAGAAAAATAAAACCCATATGATCTTATCAATAGATGCTGAGAAAACAGTTGACAAAAGTTCATCATCCATTTATGATGTAGGTCCTCAAAAGTCTGGGTACTAAAGGAAGTTACCTATAGATAATAAAAGCAATATATGACAAATGCACAGTCAATAACATTCTAAATGGTGAAAAACTGAAAGCTTTACCTTTGAGATTGGGAACGAGACACTCTCATCACTACTTTTCTATATAATACTGGCCTCCTCCTAGCTAGAGCAATAAGACAATAGATGGACATATTAGGAAATTAGGGAAAGAAGAAGTAAAATTATCACTGCTTACAGATGACATGATAATTTATGTAGAAAACCCTGAACCCTACAGAAAAACTAATGAAAATAATAAACCATTTCAGTAAAGCAGCTGGTTATTGGTTGCTTTCTTATATGCAAAAAATCAGTCTGACGAAGAAATTAGAAAAAACACTCCATTTACAATTGTGCCATCAAAAATTAAATTCCTGGAAATAAACTTAATAAAAGATGTGAAAGACCATATTAAGAGAACTGTAAAACAATGCTTAATGACATAAAAGTAGATACTAAGAAATGGAAAGTCATTCCTTGCTCATGGATTAGAAGAATCAACATTTTCAAAATGGCCATCCTACCAAAAGCAATCTACAGATTCAATGCAATTGCAATAAAAATAACATTCTTTATAGAAATAGAACAAATATTATTGAAATTCTTAGGAAATAATAAAAAAGACAAAAAAATCAAAGCTCTCTTGAACAAAAGGAGAGCGAATGGAGGGAGTGAAATTCCAGACTTTGAATTATACTACAAAGCCATAATAATTAAGACAGCATTGTACTGGAATAAAAGTGTACACGCACACCAATGGAACAGAACTGAAAGTTCAGAAATAAAGCCACACATGTATGATCAACTAATTTTTAACTAAGGGGCAAAAAGCATACAATGGAACAAAGTCTTTTCAACTAATGGTACTGGGAAACTGGACAGCTATCTTCAAAAGAATGAATCTAGTACCCTCACATCATGCACAAAAATTAACTCAAAATGGATAAAACACTTTGTTTTAAGACCTGAAACCATAAAATATATAGAAGAAAATGTGGGCAAAACACTCCAAGATTCCCACTTCAAAAACCTTTTTCAGGACACATGTACAAATGCTAAAAAAAAAAATGAAGAAAAACAAACAGCTGGGACCACATCAAACTCAAAAGTAAAGCAAAGGAGACAATAACTAAAACAAAAAGAAGCCCAACCAAATGGGAAAAAACTTTTGCCCTCCATACAAATGACAAGGGTCTGATAAGAAAGATCCACAAAAAACTCACACAACTTAACAAAAAACAAAACAAATAGACCAGTCAAAAAAAATGGGGTGAAGATAAAAAGACACTTCTTGAAAGAAGAAATACAAATGGCCAAAAGGCATATGAAAAATGCTCCACATCACTAATAATCAGGGAAATGCAAATAAAAACTACAATGAGATATCATCTCACACCAGTAAGAATGGCCCATATTAAAAAATGGGCAACAACAAATGCTGGCATTGATGTAGAAAAAGGAAACTTACACTGCTGGTGGGAATATATGGAAAGCTGTCCAGCCACTATGGAAAGCTGTGTGAAGGACCCTTAAACTACTGAAAAATGAAGAACCATTCAAACCAGGAATCCCACATCTAGATATCTACCCAAAGTTTACAAAAACTCTAATTCAAAAGGACACTTGTATTCAGCCATTTATCACAGCACTATTTACAATTTCCAGGATATGGAAGCAACTCAAATGCCCCCAAATAGATAAATGGTTCTGAAAGCTGTGGTATATGTACACAATGGAATATTCTTCACCAATCAAAAAAGACAAACATGTCATTCACAGCAACATGGATGGAGATAGAAGGAATCTTTTTAGCTGAAATAAGTCAGAAGAAAAAAAGAAATGCTGGATGGTGTCACTTATATGAGGGATAAGGGAAAACAAATGTGCAAAGGGACAAGAATAATTTAAAACTGTCAAACAAAACTGAAGCATAATGCAAGAGGGGGGAGGGCAAAATTGGAGGACGGATTGACATAAGACATTAAGATGTTTCAAGGGTGCTAAGATGGTGGGAGGATATTGAGGTAGACAATGTTGTAAAATTATATGTACAATCAATTTTTAAAAATATAATTATAAAAAATAAATACAAATAGGAGCGAATTGCCATATTTTTAAATGCATTTCAGAAATGCTAGTCACATCAGATTCAATATAATCTAAATACATTGTGCAAATGTAAAATGGTCATATAATACAGTTATCACCTTTCATTTTAAATCTTTTACCCCCTTCTGTGTGATTTAATTATGCAATGACATACAATTGTGCAACTGTCAGCAGTATTGAAACTTGAAGGTCCTGCCTCAGCCACATTTACAGAAATATTCTGAAAGTGTCTTTGCATACTATGTTTTCTCATCTTCTATTCACTTGCCTAATCATGTATATATTACATCTCCAACAACTACACTGTCTCTATCACTCCAATGTCAGCACGATTTCTTTAGAGTGGGCCTTTTTGATAGACACCTGGCTGATAGTTACCTAACTCATATAGAACTTTCTTCACTTTTCAACTCTAAGACCAGAGAAGTTATTGAATCACTCATATCTTCAAAACCATAATGTTTAAAAAGAAAAATATTTTCTTGACTCTGAAACCCTTGGAAATTTAGTCCAATCAAAACTGGGTATTTATTTTAGTCACCTTGTACTTTTCCCTCATGCCTATCTAATTTTGTTTACACTTGTCAGACTGCTTGCCAGATGTAAGATTTTAAATATAATATCTTCTTCCTACTTAGAGAATTCTTCTAGTTATTGAGTCTTCTTTATCATCAAAAATACATAAATGGGTGGATTGAGTTATGTAATTTATCTAAAAATATTCTGATGTGCAATAAATAACAAGATATCCTTCCAAATTTATCAATATACATTTTAGAACACTGAACTATAACTTCAGATAAAAGCCTAGCCCTTATTTATTTGCATCTAAAAATTGCGTGAATAGCACGCAATTTTATCAATCTATCCTTAATCTTTTCAATCTTCTACAAAAAAAGGAAGGGTAATTCCAGCAAATTTGGGTCATTAATATATTTCCTTCATTTTTTCTTCAATAAAATAGTGAGTGAAACTTTTTTAAAAGAAACAATTCCACACATTTTATAAAAATAAAGAGCAAGAAGATGAAGATTCTATATTTATATGTGGACTTTTGGGCAGGACTTAAGAATTTTATTACAATGACTGCTAGGAAAACTGTTCTTCAAAGTAATTGCATTCATGAAACATCTGTATATAGCATTATAAAATACTGGATGAGGTTGCTAAATTTTCGGTCTTATAAATCAATAGTGAAATATAATCACTCTGTGATGATTTACAGTCTATGAATTTATAATTCTGGTCACTAAGAGAAGCCAATGATATTAAAGTTCTTTGTCCTTTCTTACATAGTCCTGCATGTTCCTATATACATATGTCAGGTCGAAAAGACTGTCAGGCTCTCAGATGGCAAGAATGAGCCTTGTCATTGGTAAAACTGTTTCTATCTCAGTTTTGGCGTACCATTTACCAGAATTTCAGTATCTTCATAGGTTTGGAGCCACGTGCTGTAAGCCTAATATGTGGAATATAAGTTGGTGGTTGTTCTTTCATATTATTTTGCAGTTGCTGTGATCCTATTTTATCTGAGAAAGTATATCACAATCAAGCATTATGGTAGATATATTTCTATTAAGAGGTATCAAATGAGACCCCTGATGTCTCCAAACATAGTTTAGAAAGGACCTACAGCAGTATTAATGGAGAATGAAAATTTTCTTCTTGTTTTCATATTAAGATATTTATATTTTTTTTAAATGTAGTACTTATTTTCTTACATTGTTATTAATTTTTAGACAATACATGCTTTCTACCTTCAGGGGATCATTTAATTTTCCCATTACCAAAGTCCATCAACATATTCCTTTTTTTCTTTCCTCTCATCTGTGCCTTCTTCCTCTCAACTGTCCCTGTTTTCTTCCCTTTCATCTGTCCCCCTTTCTAAATGGGTCCCTTAAACCTATAAAGTCAGTTTTAAATTTGTTCTTCTTTTGCTTGATTTCTCTATTTTCCACATATAAGTGAGGCCATCCAGTATGTACTTTTTCTCCTTCTGACTCACAGTATTAAAACAAACTATTTAGTTTCTTCTATGGTGGCACAAATGGCACAAGTTTATATATTTTTATCTCTGAATAGTATTCTCTGTGTGTGTGTGCATATATACATATGTGCCACTATGCTTTCATTCACCTATCTTCTCTGGGGTGTGACTACAGATGGTCTAGAGGATGACTTGAGAAACACAATCTCAGAGTCAGGATGTCATGGCACCATGCTGAATCTAGTTGCATAGTTTTCGCATATGCCATTGGAGTCCTGCACCAGAATTAAGGGATGATTTTTCTAGACATCCAAGGATGCTTCTGTGGGACTGCAACAAGAAACCACAACATATTCAAGCAATCAACTTGTTATAGAGAAGTCTAGAATATTGGACCAATAGTTACCTAGCAAGAAGCCCAGGTGGTTGGCAGCATGGAAGGGAATGGAAATAAAACCTAGAAAAAGACACTTGCCAATTTATCATCAAATCTGTTTCAAATACTCCAACTCCTTGTATGAATATTGATGATACTTCAACAATATTGGGATTTCACATATTTGCCTTTATTATTTAATACTTTTGTTGTTGTTTTGTTTAATAAATAATAATCCATAACATCTAAAGTTCTTTCATGAATGTTTTATACAAAACATAGATGTATGACTACCAAAGGCAATCTACAGATTCAATGCTGTTCCAATAAAGATCCCAATGACATATTTTAAAGAGGTAGAACAAAAATTACTGAAATTCATATGGAACAACAAAAGACCCCGAATAGCCAAAACCCTTTTGACAAACAGAAGAGAGAACAGAAGCATTACTATTCCAGACCTCAAACTATAATACAAAGCCATAATACTTAAAACAGCATGGTGCTGGTAGGAAAACAGACAAATGTACCAATGGATCAGAATCGAATACACAGAAATAAAACCACACATGTATGGTCAACTAATCTTTGACAAAGGGACAAAAAACCTACCCTGGAACAAGGATAGCCTCTTCAGTAAATGGTGCTGGGAAAACTGGATCAACACATGTAAAAAAAATGGACCAAGACAACACCCTCACTCCCTGTACAAAAATTAACTCAAAATGGATAAAGGACCTGGAAGGGAGACCTGCAACCATAAAATACATAGAAGAAAACCTGTGCAAAACCCTTCATGAATTTCACCTCAGAAATCCATTTGGGGAAACAACTATGGCCAGCAGAAAAATGAAGGAAAACATAAACAGCTGGGACTATATCAAACTAAAAAGTTTCTGTTCAGCAAAAGAAACAATAAACAAAACAAAAAGAAACCCAGCCGACTGGGAGAAAATTTTTGCCCTCCAGACAAGTGACAAGGGTCTGATAACAAAGATCCACAAAGAGCTCCTACAGCTCAACAAAAGCAAAGCAAAAAACCCACTCAAAAAATGAGAAGAACTAAAAAGACACTTCACCAAAGAGGAGATACAAATGGCTAATAGGTATATGAAAAAAATGTTCCACATCACTAATAATCAGGGAAATGCAAATTAAAACCACACTGAGATACCATCTTGCACCAATAAGAATGGCCCATATAAATAAAACAGACAACAACAAATGTTGGCACAGATGTGGAGAAAAAGGAACTCTCCTACACTGCCAGTAGGAGTGCAACCTGGTCCAGCCACTATGGAAGACTGTGTGGAGGACCCTCAAACAACTAAAAGTGGACTTACCATTTGACCCAGCAATCCCACTACTAGGAATCTACCCAGAGGACATGAAAACAGTAATTCAAAGGACACCTGTGTATGTGCATGTTCATTGCAGTTCTGTTTACAATTGCCAAGATTTGGAAACAAACCAAATGCCTCCAAACAGATGATTGGCTAAAAAAATGTGGTACATATACACGATGGAATACTACGCATCAATCAAGGAGGACAAACACATGACATTCGCAGCAACCTGGATGGAACTAGAAAGAATCATATTAGCAGGAATAAGTCAAAAAGAAAAAGAGAAGTACAGGATGCTCTCATTTATATGATGGATATAGGGAAAAACAAACTAACGAATAAGAAAGAATGAAAACAACCAATGGGACTGAACCATGGAGCGAGAGAGGAGGAGGGGGAAGAAGGTGGGGGAGGTTAAGAACACAAAAGAGCAGGATGGTTAACAAATGTTAGTGAAGTGGGAAAGCCCCGGGGTACACAATAATGGACTAATGCAATATAAATATAAATATACATATATATGCAAATTTTTAAAAATTTTAATTAAATTTTTAAAAAAGAGAAAAAAAGAACAGGGTTATTAAGGAATGGTGAAAGAAAAAGAGACTCATCTGCATAGTACCAGGCAGGCAGGAGAGTTGCTGCTCCCCAGCGTAGAAATTGTACTGATTCCTTTTTTTCTTAATTTATTTATGTTTTTATATATGTGTTTCACATCTTTGTATTCCCTGGGACCACACACCACCTTTCTTCCCTGACCACTCCCTCCCATCTCCACTCTCCACTCATAACTTTTATGGAATTTTCACATACATGTGTATGGCCTAAATTGTCAACCGGAATAAACTTTATAATAATAAAAAAAATTAAAAATAAAAATAAATAAGTAAATGAGATAATGTGTGTAAAAAAAATAGATGTATGAGAAATGACTACCAAAGATTTGATAGCATTTTCCTTTTGTCTTATTCCTCCAGATAATAGATCATGCTCTTCACATCTACCTTAGAAGATGGGTAAGGCTTTGAAGACCAAGGGACTCACCAGGCAAGTCACAGCAAATAAGTTGAAGCTTGAGGGTGAAATAAGGTCCACAGGTACTTGAATCCCACAGAGCAGACAAAAGCTGGGTAGTGCCATCTTCAAAATGAGAGAGTGGAGATGAGTTTTTTAAGAGTTTTAAAAGCAATCTTTATGTATTAAATACTTGGTATCTTTTATTTTCAGAATCTGGAACTAAATGCTTAAGTACTTGGAATGTCCTTAAGTTGTTATATATCAACATGACTTCTCATTTGTACATCTGTTCCCTGTGCTTACTTATTGAAAATATAGCAATTTTTAAAGCATAAAAAGGCAGCATGCTGCTAATGAAACATTAACAATCCAGAAGCTATACCTATTATACTAATTATTCAAA
>PVHY01016194.1:0-34302 GCA_004024945.1 Uropsilus gracilis | reverse complement strand
TAGGTACATCCAGGTTTCCATAAATTCATCAAATTTGTCATTTTTAATTGATGAGTAATATTCCATTGTGTATATGTACCACATTTTTTTCATCCAGTCATCTGTTTTGGGGCATTTAGGTTGCTTCCATGTCCTTGCAATTATAAATTGTGCTGCAGTAAACATCCGAGCGCAGGTGTCCCTTTGTACCCACATATAGATCTCTTTTGGGTAGATTCCCAAGAGAACAATTGCTGGGTCAAATGGTAACTCCATTTTCATTAACTTGAGGGTCCTCCATACAGCTTTCCATAGTGGTTGGACTAGTTTACATTCCCACCAACAGTGTAGTAGTGTTCCTTTCTCTCCACATCCTCGCCAGCAATTCTTGTTGTCTGTTCTTTGGATGTGGGCTAAAGTGGTAAAGTTTTGGTGTATAAATTTTACAATAAAATTTTAAAAAATATCCGGGCGTGGTGGCACACACATGTAATCCAAACACTTTGAGGCAAGAGGCCTGGGATCACTTGAGTTCATGGATATGAGACTACCTCGGGCAACATACCAAGACCTGGTCTGGAAAAAGCAGCCAGAGGTGGTGGCGGGCATCTGTAATCCCAACTCCCTGGGAGGCCTGAGGCTGGGGATTCCTTGAGTCTGTGGAATTGAGACTACCCAGGGAAACATAGCGAGACCTAATCAAACAAACAAACAAACAAACAGATATACAGATAAATAAAAATGGCCCTGGTCTTACTGGGGACAGGAGGGTTCTTGGCGCTGAGATTCCTCTCCAGAGGATGGGGAAAGCCCAAGTGAAACTGGGCTGTACTGCTCTTTAAGAACAGAGGGTAGGTGTGGCCTGGGCTTAAATTACAGGGCTAAAGTTGAGAATTGTGCCAACATCTAAAATTATGAAATGAGGAGCTCCAGGCTTCTCTCTAATCCAGAATGATTATCTTCATGGCCGAGCATCCAATTTAAATTCATTGTGTTTAATACAAAGCACAGTACAGAGCAGGCTGTCTCCCGACATGCAGTTACCATGGAGACTGGAGATGATCCTCAAAGGGAGTTATGTGGCAGCGAGAACGTGGCTGCCAGTTCTGAGAAGCCAAGGGGCCGTGAAAGCCATCTGAAAATAGTAGCACAGAGAGGCCCTTTGTCACCCTCCTCCTCAGAAAAGCCCTTCTAATCCCAAAGCGGGAAAGTTTACAGCGAGCAGGACACATCTTTATGAAAAGGCCAGGCTGCCCGCAGATGTCAGCAAGGGGGACTTAATCAACAATCCAGAAATGAGTCATATGGAAGCCCTCCTGTTCTCCTCCTTTCCCTCATCTCATCCAGTGTCGGTGAGGCCTCACTCTGGTCCCAAGACTGAGTGATGACAGAGCTGCTGAGCTGCTGAGGGGTCTCCCTGGACATGAACTTTAAGGAGTGGGCAGGTGTTAGGGCCATGAGGAGTCAGATCCATCCCTGCGCTGTTCGGTCAGGCAAGTTAAGTCACCTCGTTGAGACTCAGCTTCCTATCTGGAAAGGATAATATAACCAGCCCGAAGGGGCTTCAAAGAGACAAAAGCATCTACCAGGGTCACAGATGTGCTCTGATAACTGTGCCCAAAGTCCTGAATGCTCACGCTGATGGGGTAGGGGGAGGGGAGTCAGGGGTGGCCACTTAGCTGCAGGTCTGATGGGAGCCAGGTACCACCAGCAGCCACCTGGGTGCAGGAGCCATCAGAGCCTCCACTTGCCCCAGTTCACATGGAGGGGAAAATACATCCTTCAATGGACTGTTAAATGTAGGACTTAGGAGCTGGGCACGGTGGTGCATGCCTGTAAGCTTCAGCCTATGAAGTGGCTGGGGCTAAGGATTGCTGTTCGAGTCCCGCTCGGGGTAACAAAGCGAGATCTAGTCCCTCCAAAAAAACAGCTGGGCATGGTGGCACGTGCCTGTAATCCCAGCTACCTGGGAAGCTGAGGCTGGGGAGTGTTTGAGTCCGTGGTACCCCAGGCAACATGAGCCTGCGGTTCCACAGGCAAAAATAGTGAGACCTAGTCTCAAAAAGAAAAAAAAAAAAGTAGAACTTAGAGATTCCTTGCCAGAGCACCCCAAACTGAAAAGAGAAGTTCCAGTCAAGGCCTGGTGGTAACCAGAGCTACCAAAGAGAATGGAAACTTGGGAGAAGGGTGGGGGAAGAGGGTGGCCATGGCTCAGTGATTACAATTTTAGCCAATGGAAGTTTGATCTTCGTTCAGTCTACTAAGAACTCCTGGCCTACCCTGAGTTCCACGGACCAATGTAAGGCAAAGAAGTAACAGGGGCTCCCCACCACATGGTCATGATTTACTTTACATTAAGACATGGCTCTTGTGAAGATAATAAATCTTCATCAATATGGAGCCCAAAGCATGAAGTCCTCAACTGAATCCCAAACCCAATGAAGTTCTCTTTAGCATGTACATGTACATGTACACATACACACGCTCCAAATCACTTGAGAAATTTTAGATAAATCCTAACTTTTTAGCAAACAGTGCTAAGGACTGAGAATGTTTATCAAGACCTTGATTGACACACTCAGGTGATAGTTCTCTTGAGTTTTCAGTTTACAACTTGCACCAGAAAAAATACTCCCAAAGACATAGAATTGCCAAAGAAAACTTTGAAAAAGAACAAAGTTGTAGCACTTACACCACCATTTTTCAAGTCTTACTGTAAAACTATGATAAACAAGTAAATGTGGTTATTGGTGTAAAGATAGGCAAACAGAACAACAGAACAGAAAAGTGGGTCCTGAAATAGACCACATGATGGTTTCTGACAAGGGCTAACCTTCTCAATAGATGATGTTGAAACAATCAGGATTCAAAAACAGAAACAAAAAACCCCAAAACCTAACTCTCAACTTTTGCCATATAAGCATCAATAATTTTTTTTTTTTTTTGAGACTAGGTCTCGCAATTTTTGCCCGTGGAACCGCAGGCTCTTGTTGCCACGGGTACCACAGACTCAAGCAATCCCCAGCCTCAGCTTCCCAGGTAACTGGGATGACAGGCGCACGCCACCATGCCCAGCTATTTTTTTGGAACTAGGTCTCGCTACGGACCCCAGGTGGGACTCGAACCGCGATCCCTAGCCCCGGCCGCTTCATAGGCAGAAGCTTACAAGCACGAGCCACCGTGCCCGGCCCAGCATCAATAAAAATTAATTTAACATAGATCATAGACCTAATTATAGGGGTTAAAATTATAAAACTTGTGGCTGGGCATAATGGCACATGCCTGTAAGCGGCAGTCTAGGAAGCTGCGGCCAGGGCCAGGGATTGAGGTTCGAGTCCTGCCAGGGGCACGTAGCGAGACCTAGTTCCAAAAAATATATAGCTGGGAGTGGTGGTGCACGCCTGTAATCCCAACTAGCTGGGAAACTGAGGATTGCTTGAGTCTGTGGTACCCTGGGCAACGTGAGCCTGTGGTTCCACAGGCAAAAATAGCGAGACCTAATCTCAAAAAAAATATATATATATATAAAATTTGTAATAGGTTTTGGTTACCTTGGGTTTCATAAAAGATTCTTGATTACAGCAGAAAAAGCAAACTAAAAAAAATAACTGTACTTTAAAACCTTTTTCTTCAAAAGACAAAAAAAGGGGCAAATCACAGACTGGGAGAAAATATTTGCAAAACATATACCCAACAAATGACTGGTAACTACATCATATAAACTCTTACAACCCAATAAAAAGACCAATAATTCAATTAGAACATGGGTAAAAGATGTGAGCAGACACCTCACCAAAGATACAGAGATTATAAATCAGCATTTAGTTAAAGACATTTAACATTATCACTGAGGAAATGCAAATTAAAACCACAGAGAGCTATGACTACACATCTGTTGTACCTGCTGACCAGACTGACCAGAACAAGATACGGCTAAGATGTGGAGCCTGGATGGAGCATAAAATGTTACAACCACTTTGGAAACCAGCTTGGCAGTTTCTTAAAAAAGTTTAACATACACCTACCATATGATCTAGATATTCCACTTCTAGATGATCATGTAAGGGAAATGCAAGCATATGTTCATACAAACATTTGAACACAAATGTTCATAGCAGCTATATCTATAATAGCTGAAAACTTGATATGGAGAGAAAACAGACAAAAAAGAGAATACATACATTATTTCATTTATAGAGAAATATTATAAAATGGAAATTAACTTACAACGATAAAAAACAGACCAGGTTACCTGGGATAGGAAAGGATTATAAGAGACACAAAGATACTTAAGGGTGATGGTTATGTTTATGATTATAGTAATTGTGTATTACATATGTATTGAGTCTGTATGAGTCAGGGTATTACATATGTCACTATGGATCAAACTATATATCTCAAACATGTGCAGCTAACTGTATGTCAGTGAAACCTTAATCAAATTGTTTAAAGAAGTCACAGAGATTTAAAAATAAAACTAGTTTTCTAGGTTACCTGGTTATGACTCTCTTCATTCTTTAGATCCTCTTCCCAAGAACAGAGTACACCAACATATATCAAATTTAACTTAATTTCTAACTATAGAGCATACTGTGGAGAGTTTAAATCTGAACAGGAAAGCTGTTTACGGATGAGGGGCTGGATTCATTCACCTCTAATGGTATTTCCATTTCTTTGCATATAAATGTGTGAACAACTACTTGTAAGCCAGTGAGTGTGTGCGTGTGTATCTGAACATGTGAAAGTACACAAGGGTGTAAGTCTGTGCCAACACTGTTACTGAAAGCATGTATCATGGTTAGCCTATAGTTTTACCTTCATTATTGCTAATTAAGAATCCTTATAGGCCCCAATTTTTTTTTTTTTTTTTTTTTTGAGACTAGGTTTCGCTATTTTTTGCCTGTGGAACCGCAGGCTCACGTTGCCTGGGATACCACAGACTCAAGCAATCCCCAGTCTCAGCTTCCCAGGTAGCTGGGATTACAGGCGCATGCCACCACTCCCAGCTATATTTTTTTGGAACTAGGTCTTGCTACGTGCCCCTGGCAGGGTTTGAACCGCTATCCCTGGCCCCGGCCATGGCTTCCTAGGCTGCCGCTTATAGGCATGCACCATCATGTCTGGCCCCTAATTTTTAATTAACAAAAAATAAAAAAGAATTAGGAGAGAAACCACGGTTGCAACAGTGAGAAACTTAGGGAACAATGAAGCTAAAACCACCAACGGCAAAAGAAAGGAGTCGACACACCTTTCTATCTGTTCATACACACATTTCTACCTATCAGTGCATCCCTTTGAGTCACACACCTTACACAAGACAACCACAGGTCACAGGCAATAGCTGCCTTGAGAAAAGAGATATACTCAACTGAGATTTCTGAAGTTTTCCGAAAGACTTTATTAAAATATTACTCGAAATATTAAAAAATATGCAGTCAAGAAGAAGGAGAAAAAAAGGCCAGGCACGGTGGCACATGCCTATAATGGTATATAGGCGCTGGGAGGCCAAGGCCAGGGATCGCTTGAGTCTGTGGGTTTGAGACTACCCCGGGAATCATAGAGAGACCTAGTCTCTTGAAAAAAAAGTTCACATTTCATACCTCAACACATGATGAGTTTTCTTCTTCCTTTCCCTCCAGCTCCCTGCATCCTGCAACCCCTGGCCTGGTCTCTTTTCAAATTTCAGAGGCTTAGGGTATAAAGGCAGAACTTTTCGTATGAGGGGTGAAGGGTTTTTCAAACTGGGTTCAATCACAGAGGGGACATTTATTCTATTCTTAAACCAATATTAATCTCTTTATATAAATTCTTTGCAAACACTTTATTCTAGGAGTTGAGCTGCTTGTTCACCACAGGTAGTCTATTTTCCCAATACTAGGTGTAAAAACTTAAGAAACAATGGGTCTCCTCTCTAATATTTGTTCTAAGGGTCAGAATGACCTATATTTTGACCTAGCAATTAAGGCAGATGCAGAATGAAATTACCAGCAAAGCTTTGTTAACCAAGATAACTGATTTGAAGCAGGACATCTTTAAATAGCTCCTGATGTCTGCAGAGTTTATGACTGGCTATTTTTCAATGTGAACTTCACTGATACATGTAGCCCACAAGTGATTTCCTTTTTATTCTTCTTCTTAAGGACTGCATTGAGAGAGGAAAGATAAATCATCTAGAATTCATCACCATTACCAGTAGACTCCATTTGAAATCTAAAACATGCACAGTCAACTCTAATAGTGGAAATGAAATCCAACTTGTTCAGTGCCTATCTCTAACACACATGCTCCTGGGGGAAACTACAGATAGGGGTTGGTCCTTGATCAGCATGATTTATTTCTTTATTTAACAAACACTTATCCAGTGCTTAGTAAGCACAAGTGCTATCTTAAGTTATTTACAAATAGTAACTAAATTAGCACACCAAGGCCAACTATAATATCCATTTTCCAGAAAAGGAAATTGAAGGATGAAGAGATTAGCCCAAATCATACAGCAAGTCAATGTGCAGACAAGCCTTACTCTGTAGCCTCTGCTCAGAACCACGCACTGAATTTGCAGGAGGATGTGTTATGAGTATGCCAGGCCTTGAAGCAGGGAGGCAGGTGGGGATATGGATGGTCCTGGGCTGGGGTGGGGAGGCGGCTGAGAAAACTGTCATCCTGATGGATGGGCACATGCTAGGGAGCAGCTGGGAATGAGATTTGGAAGAGAAGGGTGAGGTCACATCTGCCTGGGGAAAAAAATCCAGAAATTCAAAGTAGATGTCTTAGCCAACAAGTTTCAAGCAGGATCATGGCACAAAGGACAGAGAATTGTGAGAGAAGGGGAACTGATTGAAACAGTGCAAGCATAAGGTCTTAAAAAGGCGTAAGCAGTCAAAGCAAAATTGGTGGAGTGGCGGTGACTAGGGCCAGATGTCTATAAGGCAGCCATGTTTTTGCACGTGCCCCCTGCCATGGTAGGAGGTGATCACTCCCAATGACCATACCTTTATAATGGATCCTGCAGCCATGATTACATTATGGTAGAGGCACAGTGGGCACCCATTGGTAAATGGTCAACACTGCCCAGCTCTGAAGCACCACATCTAATGTTGTTCCTTCCAGAGTGGGGAGGCTCAGAGTCCACCCTGCTGCCTGCCTGCCTGCCTGCCTGCCTGCCACATGTCGGTTCTGCATGGCCTTCAGCAGGTCCAGGCAAGCTCGGAGCCACACAGTGTCAGGGAAACTGTGCAGTCCAGGGCCACAGACTGCAGAAAGGGCAATTGTCCAGAGCTGGGATTTCGGGAGTCCATGCAGTGAGGTGAAAAGGGCCTCAAACAGAGAAGCTTGCTCTGGGACTTGGGGCAACACATTCATATTTCTAGTATGGGGAGGGGTTCCATCCAGTTTTGTACAGGAATGAAGACATACACGAACTTGGAGGCACTGATTAATAGAGAAGATGATAGGAGTTTGGATCCTGATAAACAGGAAGTGTTATTGAAGAGCAGGACGTTCTGGTCAGAATTAAACAGAAATGAACAGAACACTGGGGTCAAGGGAAAAGAAGAAGTGAACAGCATTTAAAGCTGTAGTTTTTTAAAAAAATTTTTATTTCATAATTATCATATAATATTGGTCATGTTTGCATGGTTCTGTTGTATACCTTTTCCCCCTCCCCACCTTCCTTTCCCTTTCCCCCCTCTGGTCATTCCAACTCCTCTCGCTGCAAGCTGTTGGTCTACGTTTGGCCCACTGGTCTTTTCTTTTTTTTCAGACCATGTCCTTTTTTCCTGGGTGTGGACTTGCACTCCTGGATGGGGCTGCTTGGGTCTCCAGGAGTAGCTGAGGCAGATAGTCAGGTAGAGCATGTTGGGAATCTGTTGTTGGGCAGATATGTGGTGCACTTCTCCAGGATCCTTTCTGTCACTTGTTGCTGGTTCTGTGCCATACAGTTCTGATATCTGGGTTTGGGGATAAACTCCAGCTGATGGCGGTGAGGCATTCGCTGCTGGGGCAGATTCCCCAGGTGGTTGGTTGAGCTCCTCTCCTCTCTCGTCAGCAGTTCTGCCATGGGTCCACAGCCACTCATGGTGGCTTTCATTCCTCACTGGTAAAAGAGGGAGCCTCTTTCACATTGCACATTACTGTGGACCTGGGGTTTGATTCCCCAGTGCCAGAGATGATGTGGGTAGAAATCTGTGACAGGTCATTTCAGTTGCTGGTTTCACCTTCCTGTCTCAGTGGTTCTAACACAGTGCTTGTCCCACCCAGGTGGTAAGTATATCTAGGGTCATTATTACTTCCTCTCCTCTGCATTATATCTGTAGCTGGAGAGACTGGATTTTTCATTCCTAGTGCAGGTCTATTGAGGTTGGGGTAAACTTGAGGGGATCCCCTAACCCTGCAGAGATGCTCAGCCCCCACCCCCTGCCCATGTGGCAGAGGCCAGCTTCCCCATTCTGAGATCCCTGGACCTGGAGGTCCTGGTGGGATAAGACTCACCCTTGTCCCCCTGCCCCTGCCAATGGTCTAGGCCGCAGCGAGCTAGAGTTCCTCTCCAAGGGTCCGTACAGTTCAAAAGGACCTCAGCTCCTATCTCGAGTCAACAAGGCTCCCTGGGTCAGGCCTGGAAGGCGGAGCCCTTTAATCCCCTCGGAGAGCAAGTTTCAAAGACAAAATAACAAAAACTGTCTGCCCAATGCCTAAGTGGGTTCCTTGGCAAAGATGGCACCGACAGGAATTCACTTATGTCTGATCATATCTCAGGACTCTGCCACAGGGTCCAGCCCTCTGTCAAGAGAGGCATGGAGGTCAGGGCCTTCAGCGAGGGAGGGACATGTGTGGTCTACAGGGGTAAACAGTCCCTGGGCAGGATTTGTCTTCCCCTGTAGGCTGCCTTTGAGTGAATGGGAGGCTGTCTCTGGCCACATGGTCCTGGCTCAGATGAGAGAGGGTCTTTGGACCCTGGAAGAAGAGGGACAGGCCCAGCTGAACTTCCATTTGTAGACCCCTCTCCCACAGTCACTGACGGTGTCTGCGGGGTACAGTCAGGAGGGCAGACATGGATGCCGTAAGCCCCAGACTGGAGTTTGGGAGCCCCATGAGGGGGACCTGGGATGTAGACAGAAGAAGCGAGGAAAACTTGTAAGACAAAACAAGCCCAAGCTTCCAAAAGAGATCAGATGTCCGCCCTGGCACACAAGTGTAGGTTAGCCAGGATGCCTAGCATTTGAAACAACCTAGAAAGTTCCCTCCTAACCTGCCTACCACTGTTAGAATCATTGGGACTCCTTTTAAAAATTGTGGATGGGAGAAGAGGCAAACTGCAGGATACTGACTTCTTGACAGGATTTGGACTCTGGTATCTTGAAGTATTTATTTATTCTAATGTAGTTTGGTGCCAAAGGTTGAGAACCATTAGCCTAGATAGTGACTCTTATATATTTCTGGAGGAGAAGGAGGCCAAAAAAGCATCTTAGACACCTTCCTCCACTGTCCACACCTGCCTCATCCATCAACATCTTAGTGATGGGGCGGTGTCTGTAGTTTCAAAGTCTGACTCTGCTATTCCCAGTTGCCCATGGAGAACTCCTGGTGGGTGGAGCCCAAGAATCTGCAGAAACATTCTTTACTGTGTAATATTAGGCATATACAAAAGAATAAATACAATTTATATGTATGAAATTTAGCAGAATAATGAAAGACCCCAGGATCCAGCAGAAATCCTAGACCTTTACTATATAATACATCTGGTATAATTTGTCCTCTCTTCTCCCTCAGGGAATAGCCTCCTTCTTCTGTTCTGGGTCTGGGGAGGGCAGGCTGTATGGGGTGGGTGGTTGTGAGGGAGGCAGGAGGAGGACTGGTGCCCTGGCTGTGTGCTTAGGATCTGGACCCCTGGAGCCAGGCAGAGCCTGCCACAGCCTTGGATGAGGCAGAGGCCCACAAGGCTTTTGTTAAAGAAGTGCTGGAGAAATCCCCTTAGACCTAGGACAATGGAGACCCAGATGCTCTCAGAAAAGGCCAGGCTTTCATGGGTTTTGTTTCTAGCCCTGGCTGCCAGGGCCACACTGACAAGCATGCAAGTGCAAGGGTGGGGGTGGGGGGTGGAGTTCAAGGCCCAGCAGATCTGTCAGACAAGAACAAAAAGGTGCAACTTGATCTCTCTTTCTCTCTAGGCTAATCGCTTGGGTGAGCTTTACCTTGGGATCATTATTCTATCACAGACCAGATGCTTAAAATGAATCAACTGCTACCTTTCTTGGAAGGTACAAAACAGGGCAGAGACTGTCTATCAGGCACATGGCCCTCTGTGGCCTCCGACCATGTGTGTAAATAGACCCACAGGTCCGGGGAGCACATCGCCACAGGAGGGTTCTTCTGCCTCCCAGGAGTGTCAGCAGTCAGAGGGAGGAGGAGGCCAAAATACAGAGCTGTGGGAGCATCCACTGGAAGGAAGTCCCAGCGTGGGGTGGGGTGCAGGGCAGGAAGCCAGTTCTTCAAAAGTGGGGAGGTCTAAGGCAGGACGCTGGGCAGGGTCTAATGAAGACATCCAGAAGATCTGGGTCCAGAGACTTCATTATGAAACAGGGGATCAGTACCAGTCTGGGGCACAAGGGCCAGGTCTGCTCAGGGCATGGACCTTTAAAGGTCAGTTTAGGAGACAGCAGCAGCGAGGGAGGGCTTGAGGGTCTATCAGCACTGCTGTTCCCACATCAAGGGCCTGACATGGCTTGTGGGTCTGAGCCTGCAGGAGAAACTGGGAGAGTTAGGACCACGAATGACACAGGGGCTCCAGTGTGTTTTCCAGAGGCAGCTACTCCCATGGAGGAGCAGCCTGGAGAAGATCAAGACCTTGCTCAAAGACCCATGGGCAAAAGGTCTTTACTGGCTATAAAAAGCCAAAGGCTCTCAGGGGAGAACTGGTCACTGCTGGCTAATGAGGGCCCCACCGATGACAATGTGGAAATTAGCACAAAGGGGGCCACTCTGTCCTCCAACAGGCTGGCAAAGTGGGTAATATGCCAGTCAGCCTTAGACTAGAGGGTTCCCAAGTGGGGATAGTACCCAGCCAGCTACAACTTCTGATGCCACACCTGAGGATGCAGCCTGGTGTGGACTGCTGTGGTTATCAGACTTCTGTTTGTTGGTGGTAAGTACTGGAGCCTTGTGTAGTTTTGTGCTGGGACTGAAAATTGTTACAAGTGCTTTGGAGAAGTTCTTGGCAGCAGCTCAGACTAAATGTGCAGCCTATGACCCAGCAATTCTACTCCTGGGAACATGCCTCGCAGATATGTGTGTACACATGGTCCCAACAGATAGGGACTAAGTTGTACACAGCGGCAGTGTGTGCAGCAACCCCCAATGACCCTGGGCAGCAGAACAGGTAAGCACTGTGGGGTTCCTACTGCTGCCAACATGTACAGCCAATAAGGGTAAAGGAAGAACAACGTGGATACATTTCATAATAATGCTGAGCAAAGGAAGTCAACCCTAATATACAATAATTTCATTTACTAAGCAGTGAAAACCAATTAACAGTGGATGCATAAAAGCCACTGACTTCCACACTTTGAGTGAACTGTATGTTGGGAGAATTACATCTCAATTAAGCTGCTATTTAAAAAACATCTGTAGGGTTAAAAGTTACCCTTGGCGTTGGGGCAAGGAAGGGCTTCTGGGCACTGGCCACAAGGGCATTCAGTTTTGACAACTGGGTCTCTTACTTTGTGTACTTATCTGCAAGTAGGCCACACTTCGATAAAAACCACAGTAATAGTAACCACCAACGAGTCAGGCTCTGCCTGGCCCCAGGGCCTGGGCATGGTGAGCTGGACACATTCGTTCTTTACTTGCTCCAGGAAGGCTCAACAGTCCCCAGGCCTTGCAAGAGGATGGGTTTCCCACTGCATCTGTGAAGCATCACCAGCAGGGTCTGCAGGGTGCACAGAGGTGGGAGCAGAGATGGGTTACCTCCCCTTCCCTTCCCTGTCCTCCACGAGAGTGGGCAGGGAAGACTCTGGAAGCCAGAGGACTGGGCCTCAGTGAAGGTTGAGTCAAGACCACTGCATCCTCACAGCACGCCAGCCAGGTCTCTGGACTGCAAAGGAGGTATGGAGGTATGTCCTTCAGAGACAATCAAGACCATCTGACTGAAGTGGGCCAGCTCACATTGCTGTGACCCCAAAGCTGACTCAGCCTACCCAGTCCCCTGCCAGACTCCCATGGGTGGTTTTAAGGAGCCCCATCACTTGCTTCAACAGTGGGAACACTTGAGTCTTCAGGAAGCTGGATTTCAGTGAGAACCCTCAGCATGGGAGGGGATGCTTGAGAACCCTCAGTAGAACAGAGGTGGGATTTTAGGATGTAGGACCACTAGGGGGTTTGAGATTGTGAGTCAAATATTAGGACATAGTAATGCTGCCACTGGGTGGTGAGCTGGTGGGTCCCTTTCATCCCAAGAGTAGTAGAAGTCAAGTCCTTTGTAGACCAGAGTGTACAAGGGATGCTGTGCTGACTATAAGATCACGGACTTGGGGACCTTGAGAATCTAATTAAATTCTGCACTCAAAAAAATCTTCAGAGGTGAGCTCATGCACTACTAGGTGGAAACTCACTTAGAGAACATCATTCACTCATTTAGTCAACATACATTTACTCTAGTCCCAGGTCAGTGCCAGGCTCTGGGAAAGCAGTAGAACATGATCAACTTTTGAAGATGTCAGCCCTTAAGGAACCACAGTTTGGTGGCCAGGGAGAGGCCAGTATGTGACAGATAATTATAAAGCAAAGGGATGACAACAATGGCAGAGGTTCTGGAACATGGAGGATAAGTAGAAGCACCCATGGTGACTCTTGTACAGTATAATTTCCTGTAGTTCATTTGTTTCATACTCAGGAACACACAGCAGTTAAAGTTCAGCCTGGTAACTCTAAGACATTGTCCAAGATAACACCATCTAAAGAAAGGACCCACAGCCAGCATATTACAAGCTTTTTTTTTTTTTTTTTGAGACTAGGTCTTGCTACTTTTGCCTGTGGGACCGCAGGCTCTCCTTGCCCGGGGTACCACAGACTCAAGCAATCCCCAGCCTCAGCTTCCCGGGTAACTGGGATGACAGGCGCGCGCCACCACGCCCAGCTATTTTTTTTGGAACTAGGTCTTGCTACGGGCCCCAGGCGGGACTCAAACCGCGATCCCTAGCCCCAGCCGCTTCATAGGCTGAAGCTTACAAGCACGAGCCACCATGCCCGGCCTTACAAGCTATTTTTAAAAATAATGAACAGCAAGCTATAGCTGCTTTCTGCCACAAAAATCATCTGATGATGCATATGCATTTTTCACCATCTTTGGAGAATTAACTTAGCTTATCATAGATAAAGGAGTTCCTCATCAGACCAATCACCCCCACCCAACACTCCCAACACACACACATCCATTAGTTCTCTTCCTTGGCTCTGTATTCCATGACATCAAAATATATTTTTAAAAAATTCAGTTCCTAGCCTGGGTACATAAATAAGTATAAGTCCAACTGCCTCCTTTTCCAAAATCATGGAAACCTATGACATTCCACCTGGCATTCCCTTTTTAGTTGCCATAGTGTCCCCTTAAGAGCATCTTTCTCCTTTTAGCCTAGTCTAGAGAAGTCCCAGAAACAGAACTGAAGGAGAAAGCACCTTGGGCAATGCATTACCTTGGTCCCATGGTAGAAGTCGTCCACACACGTGGCATTCATGAAGGTCTGGTGGAAGTGGGTGCTGGTGTCGATGCCTCCAGGGATCACCAGTTTCCCAGTGGCATCAATCACCTTGGCCCCTCCAGGGATCATGAGCTCACGGCCCACCTGCTGGATGATGCCATTTTCAATGTAGACATCAGCCTCATGGGTACAGTCATCGTTCACCACCTTGCCTCCCTTGATGAGAATTCGCACGCTGGCTGAATTGGCAAGCATGTTCCTGTGGAAGGCGAGAGGTGAACAATGGTCAAGGTCAAAGTTCTTTTTCAAGGTCCCTCAGGTTCCATCCCTTCCCATTAGAGCCCAAATGGGAAGAGTATAAGGAGGAAGTGCCCATAGTCTGAGGACATTAGCTCTTTTTTTTTTTTTTGAGACTAAGTCTGGCTATTTTTGCCTGTGGAACCGCAGGCTCTTGTTGCCCGGGGTACCACAGACTCAAGCAATCCCCAGCCTCAGCTTCCCAGGTAACTGGGATTATAGCGCGCGCCACCACGCCCAGCTATTTTTTTTGGAACTAGGTCTCGCTACGGGCCCCAGGCGGGACTCGAACCGCGATCCCTAGCCCCGGCCACTTCATAGGCTGAAGCTTACAAGCACAAGCCACTGTGCCCGGCCTTGAGGACATTAGTTCTATAGCCAGGTGGGATCACAACCTTCCACTGGCCTCACAATGGGACTTATTGGGAATCATGCCACAGTAATAGTTACAGGTAAAGCTGAAGCCCCCAAAACACCACTGTTAACTTTCCCAAAATGCTGTGTGTGTTCCAAGGTATTTTCTTATATCTACTGTCTTATAGTATTCCCGAAATAACCCAAGAAGTGGTACCTTATGAATAAGGAAGTAGAAATTGCTAAGTAGGGAATCTATGGCTACTAAAAGCCAAATCAAGCCCAGATGTCTTGTATGAGCGATGTCTTCAGGACACCATGTGGTCCTGATGATACCAAAGGTACGTGGGGTATGCCACAGAGAGTCAAATTCCCCATGTCTCACAGCTGTTTAATTCAAGTCATTCCTCAGATGGATTATACTTCAGTTCACCCTTTTGGGTGTGCCTACCATAGCTGCTTGTACATTAATAAACTTATATGAGTTTATGGAGCTTTTGAAAAAGTTCATCTAAGGAATGTTTGAAAAGCACCTATTTTCAAGCTCCATCTAAGATTCAGATTTATTTGACCCAAACTGGTTTTCCAGAGTCAATATTTTTTCAAAAGTTATAGAATCCTACCATTTACTTACACAGAAGAATTGACACCATTCTATTTCAGAAAACAGAAGAGAAGGAAACTTCCCCAATTCATTTTATGACACCAGTATTACTCTGATACAAAACACAAAGCACAAAAAGAGAAAGCAGAGTAATATCCCTTGTGAACATAGACACAAAATATTAGCGAACAGAAGTTGGCAATTTGTAAAAAAGAATTATATACCATGCAAGTGGAATTTATTCCAGGGGTGCAAGCCTGGCTTAATACTTGACAATCAATGTAACTCTTCATATTAACAGACTAAAGAAGAGAAAACACACACACACACAGTCATGTATGTCTATCAGTGCAGAAAAAGCTTGACAAAGTTCAAAGCTCTTTACTTTATGATAAAAACTCTCAGAAAATAGGGGTAGAAGTTAACTTCTTCAGCTTGATGAAGAATATCCACAAAAGGATTACAATTACCTCAGACTTAGTGGTGAAAGACTGAACAGTTTCCTACTGAGACTAAGAAGAGACAAAGATGTTTACTCTATACTGTTATTCAACAAAGGGAGTCCCAGCCAGCAATATGAGGGAAGAAAATAAAATAAAAATGCATATAGATTGAAAAGAAAGAAAAACTGCCCCTTTGCAGATGACATAATGATCTGTGTAGGAAATTCACAAAAAAACCTCCTAGAACAAATAAATGAGTTTAATAGAGTTGCAACATACAAGAGCAACATACAAAAATGACTGTTTTTCCATATACCAGCAATGAACATAAGGATGTTCAAGAAAATTGAAATACTCAGGCATAAATCTAAGAAAACACAAACAACATTTTTATGCTAAAAATGACAACGTGCTAATAGGAGAAATAAAAGCAGCACTAAATAATGAAAAGACATACCATGCTCACTAATTGGAAGACTCAATATGTTGAGTAGAGATGTCAATTTTCCTCAAATTGAAATGTCTAATTGATGCAGTTTCTATCGAAATCTTAGCAGAAAACTTTTGTAGATAGAGGCAAAAATTATTAACATTTCTGTGGAATGGCAAAGGAACTAGAATAGCTAAGATAATGTTGGCAAAGAATAAAATGGGAGGATTCAGTCTACTTGATTTCAAGACTTATTACATAACTATAATAATCAAACTGTGATGTATGGGTGGATGGAAAACGACATAGCTCAATGGATAGGAACTGACTTAGAAATAACCCCACACTTGACAAAAGGGGAAAAGTAACTCAATCGGGGGAGGATAGCTTTTTCAATAAAGGATGTTGGTGCAACTGGATTTCTATAGGAAAACATGATGTACTTGTTTCAGCAGCACATATACTTTTAAAAAAGTAAACAATATAGAAAAGATTGGCATGCTTGGTCTTTGTGGATGAATGACACACAGATTTGTGAAGGGTTTTATTTAAAAAAAAAATTCAGTCTCAGAACTTATACAAAAATGATTTAAAAATGGATCATACATTGATACTAGTGACCACTCTCTTCCTCTCAGAATTTCCTTCCTTCGTATTAAATGTGACTGGGCAGTGGAGGGAGACAAGAAAGTCTTTGATGAGCTGTGGTTGAAGGCAAGTTTGTGAAAACTCCACACATAGTTATTCAGATCTTGTCCTGAGGAGCAGAGTTGAGGGGGTCTCAATTTTAGGACAGGAGAAAGCAAAATTTTCAGTTAGTGAGGAAGAAGTCAAAGCAAAGACATTTAAGTTGAAAGAAATCAAAGCATTATGATGATGGAAGATCTTGACTGAATGTAGGATGTTAACCATCGTTAATGGAAGGCCCAAGGTGAGCTAGGTCTTTGATTTGTCAGTTTGTATGGCTTATTTGATTTGATCCTTCCAATCACCCCTATTCACAGAGGTGGCAGATTGAGAGGAAACAAACTCGAGAAACTGAGGTCAAAGGTTAAAGCCTTGTTTGCAGCAGTTGAACAGGAGTGTCCAGGAGCTTGCTTCCTCTCTGCTTCAGAGAGCTCCCCAGGGCAGCAAGGAGTGGGGGGATGTAGAGGTATCTGGAATTGGAGGAGCCCCAGTGGGAACCTGAGGCTGAAATGGCGTGACACAAGGATGGGGATGAGTGTGGGAACAGCTTGATCCTTAGGTGTGTGAATAAACAATATTTTCATTTAACTACTAGATACTATGGGGCAAACTGATGCAGGGGAGGAGATGACGTCCCCAGAAAAGTTCCCTTTATGCAGGGAAAATATCTCATTCTCCAGGGCCCCATTCAACTGTCCTTCCTCTTCTGAGCAGCCTTCCTTGACACTCTGCACCTTCACAGAGCTTGTGTCACCCCAGTCTGTTACCCACTCTGGATTGAGCCCTCAAAGGCAAACACAGTGGATGATATCTTTTCTGCTTCCTCATTCTCTGCACTCAGGACAGGACACTCAAAGCTGGTGAAGATGTGAACATAATACAAGGGATTAAAGCAATGCATGGTGCCCACTGCATGCTTGTTACAGGAACATCCAACAATACTTTATTCAGTTTATTCCATGGACACTTGGTGTTTATACCTGTATTAATAATATTAATAAAAGTCTCTGTGAACAGAGCAAAGAAAGTGACATTTTTTCTTATCCTTATCATTCATTTTGCCTGTCACTTGTGGGATGGCTGTGTCCCATAATGGACATATTACAAGTATTACAGGCCTAGTATTACAAGTGGGTATTATAAGAAGCCTGGTATTACTTGTAAAGAAATAAGTCAAGTATCTGGGGATCTCAACTGTTCTCCTGGACACGGTTGATTAAGCAGTTCCTTTTTCATTTTTGCCAAGTTGATCTGACTAGAGTATTAGTTTACCCACCAAAGTCAACACCAAGAAAATTTACAGTGGCTACTCAACCCATACCCAGGTTCTCCTGCTGTTAAGAAAAGCTGACCCTTGAGGGGGGAAGGGGAGCTGCTACTGGGGAACAGGACAGGTGGCCAGGAGTGAACCTCATTCCCTTACACAGCAACAATTGTTCCCCATGAACATCTGCACCCTGCCAGATGCCATTCCAACTTTTGGGGAAAAGGGGCCCTCCCCTGAAGTGGAAGGCACTGGACAGAGGTGCTGGGAGGAGGAAGGTGGGGCAGTCACAGCCATGTCCACTATCTGACACGAGATTCAAGCTACTCATGTTTCAGGAGATGAAAACTTTTGCCCTAAAAGTTGGAAACTAGAGTTTGAATACACAATAATCAGGAAATAAGATTAGTTCTCAGATGATGGAAGGTAAGAGAAGTGCTGTTCTGTCTTCCTGCAAGACCAAACTGGGCATGAGCACACAAAGAAACAAGTGTAAGGGGGGAATCCTGCTGAGAGAAGTTGTTGAGAAAAGACAGACACCTCAGTGCACAATCCTCAGTGCAAGTATATAAACTCATCTTTAAAAGCAACTTAAAGGTAAGAGGGAAAATGGGAATGTTTATGGCAGTGGAAATAGCTACATACTTATTATGCTAATGTTGTAGGTGAGGTTGACTTGCACTTCAATATACAAAACGCATATTCATAGCACACCTGGAGGATGGGGAAGCTGGAAAGGGGACCTGAACATCATTTACTGAGGTTCCTATCTAAGCTTTGATAGTAGAATCAAAAGCCAAGGATGTTTTCTTCGATGGCAATAAGAACACTCTTCAAAGTGACACCCAGTGCCTGATCCTGTTGAATATCTAACCCACGTCAATGCCAACAAGGGGGAACAAAGAATTAGTTCCATTTTAAGAGGAGGAAACAAGTTTTAAAAATAACTAGTATAAGAAAGATTGGATGATCTCACCTATATGTGGGACATAGGGAAAGCAATCAAATAATAGAACAAGTAAAACTTTAACAAATTGTCAGCAGAACTAAAGCATAGCTGGCACGCGGCTTTAATCCCAAGCCTAGGACAGGAGGTGAGACTGGGAATCGCTTGAGTCCGTGGGTTCAAGAGGTAACATAGTGAGACCTAGTCTCAAAAAATACCTAGGTGTAGTGGTGTGTGCTGTAACCCCAGCTCCCTGGGAGGCTGAGGCTGGGGATCTCTTGAGTCCAGGGTACCCCGGTCCATGAGAGGCTGCGGTTCCCCGGGCAACATAGCTAGACCGAGCCTCAAAAAAACAAAAACAAAAACAAACAACAACAACAAAAAAAAACCCTAAAGAATGAGCAAGACAGGAAAGGCGGGGGAGTTAAAATCGGGGGAGGGATGGGCACAAGAGAGTAAGATGATGGATCACAGGTGACAAGGTGGTGGGAGAATCTTGGGATAGAAATGATGTAAAATACGTATATATGTGCACTCAATTAAAAAAATAAAATTAATAAAATTAGTATGAAACTAAAGGTCTCATGAGTTCAGGGGAGGATATGCTTCATATTAGGCCCTACGACTTAACAGAAAAGTTGGCAGAGTTAACTGCAGAAAAGCTATAGGTGATTTTTATGTTCTACAGAGTTTTCTATATTTTTCTTTTTTCCTTCCTTCCTTCCTTCCTTCCTTCCTTCCTTCCTTCCTTCCTTCCTTCCTTCCTTCCTTCCTTCCTTCCTTCCTTCTTTCCTTCCTTCCTTTCTTCCTTCTTTTTTTTTTTTTTTGAGACTAGGTCTCACCATGTTGCCCAGGGTAGTCTTGAACCTGTAGACTCAAGTGATTCTTACCCTCAGCCTCCCACGTAGCAAGGATTACAGGCATGCACCACCATACCTGGCTAGTTTTCTATATATTTCAAATAAATCTGTATTATTTTATCAGCAGAAAAGTTATGTTAAGAAGTTTGTTTTTTTTCCCCCCCCCAAAGCTGTAAGAAGCCAGAAGGACTCCAACATACTCCTTCATTTAGGTCCAGGGGCTTAATTCCCTCTCTGTTGTCTTTTAGGGAGGAGATGAATAGGTGGAGGAGGACTTGCCCAGCTGTCCCACTGAGCAAGTGAGTGGCTCCATGGCTCCACCTGTCTTTTCCTGCTTCTTGGTTGGAAATCACTGAAAGCTTACCTGTCTCTGAACAGGTTGGACTCCCCAAACAGAACCAGGAACCTTGGAACCTCCACAGTTTGGGGGTCTCATGCATAGAGGCCCAGGCTTATCTTGGAAATGCAGGTCAGATTGGACTCCTAGAATGACCCAGAAAGGGACTCAGAGAACACCCCGCTCACGCTGCTAACAACTAATTACACCTAATATACACCAGGCCCTTCGCTGAGACCATCATGTATTTTCCTTTATTTGATCGTTATGATGCCCTGACAGAGGTTACATTGCTGCCCCCATTTTACTATGAGGATGCTGAGGCTTAGAAAAGGTGAAGGAACTTCCTCAAGCCATACAAGCGTTTGCAACAGAGTGGAGACTGGAAGCCAGAAGGTAGTTTTGAGAGCTGTGGAAGATGAATGTTTGTGCTCCCCTCTGACATGCTGAAGACCTAACCTCTAGTGTGGCTGTATTAGGTAAGGAGGCCTCAGAGGAGGATTTACAGGGTGAATGAACTCATAGGGTGGAGTCTGGATCCCAGAGGATTAGTGTCCTCAATGACAGAGGGTTGAGCTCTGACATCCCCAGCCCCCTTACCTTCCATTTCCCCCTGTACCATGCACCACATACATATGCAGACGGTCCATCAGACGACAGTGAGGAGGCAATGAAGAGCCTTCCTCATCAGAGACTGATAAAGCTGGTACCCTGACCTCAGATTCCCAGCTTCAAGAATGGGAGAAAATAAAAGTTCGTCTGTCAAGTTGACAGACAAGAGCTTATACTCTTGACCAGGAGTCATCCAGCTAGCAAGGAAGAGGTGACTGAGCCCCTGATCTTAAGCTGCCTGATGGAGCCACTTCATCGTAAATAACGGCCCAGCAGATTCAGACAGACAGATTCTGTCTACAGTCCTCTGGGGTTATCGACAGCTTGGAAGTGGGCCTGGGTTGGTGGGTTTGGGATATCATAACATGATTGCCTAAGGACAACCCCACCCATGGTGCTTCTAGAGAACATCCTTTTGAACTGTGTGCCCTGATATATCCAGTAACTCCACTCTTTTCCAGTGAGGAGCACTGGAGACAACTCTGAAGAAGACATGGGCCTTGCTCTTGAGAAACTCAGGTGAGTGGATTCAAAGACACATGGATTGCATTACTAAGTGACTAAAATATGAAGGCGACATTTTGCATTTAAAGATCTTACATCTCACTCGATAGGTCTTGGTTGAAATGAGGTATCTGCCACCATGTGCCAGAGACAGGGGCTATGACTGGGTAAAACTGTTCGGTGATGGTGGATTCCTACCCTGTTAGCCCAACACCCTCTCCATACATCTGCATTTTTAACTTATCAACATTGCCAAGAGGCCTCCTTGGTCTCTCCTGGACCCCTTCTCCTTAACGGTTGACATTCATTATGCTCCTCCCAGCCACCTCATTAGCACTTTATTCCTACAGCTTTCCTGCTAGCCTTTGCTAAACTAAACAAAAGAAAGATGTTACTAACATCTATTTTTACAGCAAGCCTGCTGTCTGTGTACAAGAGTGTGAACATAATGGTGTTCAGTGAGTGGGGAGGAGACCTTGGTCTCTTTAGGAAAGTTCTTGCAAAGGGAAAAGATCTGAGCATGAGCTACATGGTCTTAAGTACCGCAAAGGCCACCAGCTATGACTGCCTCTCTGCTCTGAGTGGGGCAGCATAATGAGAGAACATTCTTATCAGCAGTCTTGGTCTAAAGAGGTCACTATCCATTTTAATGGTGCTTCAAGTCATCCACTTCATCCTCTCTGGATTATGACTACAGCTAAGGGTTGCCCTTAAAGTGCTAATCCCGACCTGATGGTATTTGGAGATGAGGCCCTTGGGAGGTAATTAGATCACGAGTCATAAATGAAATGAGTGCCCTTAGAAGAAGCCCTATAAGAGAAATTTTTTCCCACTTCAGGGCCCAGAGAAGATGACAATCCAGAAAGAGAACCCCCCTAAGAACCAAACTGCCTGGCCCCTTGATCTTTGGCTTCTTAGCCTTCAGAACCGTGAGGAATGAGTTTCCACTATTTAAGCTATCAGTCTATGGAATTTTTATTGCCGCAGTCCACCTTGACTAAGATACCACATCAGACAGGAATGAACTATATAATCAAATCGCCATTAAGAATTAAGCCTTAAAGGAAATGACACTTCCTTTAAAGACCTCTGGATATATTAGTTCCAAACTTTTGAACACAGTTACTTTGTGTAAATCAAAGCTATCAAATCATATATTTGTCCTCCCAGGCAGAAATGGAGCAAAAAATGTTAGTTAGCCAGAAAGCTAAATGTTAAACTAAATCAGAGGTATGTTCTCCTAGAATTACATAGATCGATCAAGTCTACCCTGATCTTCCCTCCAATGCTGGACTTTACCAGCAGGAACCTTCAATCACAGGAACCAGTCCAAGATTAATGAGGTGTTATTATCCCACAAACATGGGGATCTTAGTCATCTTAAATTTATTCAGGAAGGCAACAACACCTTTCATAGCAAGATGGTTGATGTCTTTGATATGCCAAGAATTTATCCAACTATACACAGATTGTATCCCCAAACTTCCAGATCTGTGGCATGGATTCCTTATGTTCTGAACCAGTGAGGGTTCTAACTCAGTCTGATGAGCAAGTGGAGTGGGGAGTAGGGGGAGGGGCAAGGCTATTTAACTGGGGTGCAGTCGCCAAGAGAACTCTTCATGTTTAAAACAGTAACAGTAACTGCTTTCTACCACCCAAGAGCTGTCAAGTGCTGGGTAACAGAACACCCTTGCATATCCCTCCCATGACTGCAGGGGGTGGTGGCACTGGAGCACCACAGAGGGACCTCTTGCAGAGTGGACAGTCAAGATTACAGTAGCTGCTACTTCTTGTTCATGAAATGCACACACTCCACACTCCTGGAAGGTGCCTGGCGTTATCCCTGCCAAGGAAATGTCAACCCCAACACTGTGTTTTGGAATCGCCTGCTTCTGTCATCACCTTCCATAGCTCCCGTGCCTGTGTGGAGGCGTCAGACAAGGAGAGACTGCAGTCTGTCCTGCACAGCTGCCTCCTGCCAGCCGCTCAGCTGGAGGAAGCTGGGGAGTCTGGGGGAGATTCTGGGGGAATCACAGATATGGGGGCCAGGAGGGCGCAAAGGGGACCCTTCCTATATACAGACCTTGAAACTCACTTGGCAGGTACTGGTTTAGATAAGACTTCTTTTGCAAGAGACATTTGCTCTGGGTTGACTCTTCAGAAAAATGTGACTCTATAGACAGCAGCTCCCGGAATGTCAGGAACACACCAGTTGAGGGCTGTCCAGCTGCCTAGTAACAAGAAGGCCCTGTGGTCTTGAAACCAGCCCTCGGCAGTCCATGTTGATGGGTGTCTGTGTGTGTGTGTGTGTATGTGTGTGTGTGTGTGTGTGCAACAGCTCAGGTCTCTGGGGACACCCTGGACAGCCTGGAGACAGTGGCCCCAGCAGGTGACATTTACAGAAGAACCAAAGATCAACATAAGGTGGTGGTTTGGGAAGAAAACGAAAACATGCAGCTTTTGTCTCTTGGTCACTGCACAGGGAAGATAAAGAGCACAATGGTTTCAGTGGCCTTCTCAGTGGAAGACCTGCTCCCTGCAGGCCCTTCCATCTCCCTACAGGATGGGGAGATGCTTGCACTTTATATCCTAGGAGAATTCCAGAAAGGGAGCCTCTCTGATGAGAAAAATGAGAACAAATTAAAGTATCAATAGAAAACAAAATCCTAAAAAGGGAAATAAGAGATGAGTGGAAAATAGCTAAGGGTTTAAGTTCATAAATTTCATGGATAAAAAAGGAATTTCTTCTTAAATAGCAAAGCATTAAACAAATCTTAATATTAAAGTTGTAATTCTCTTTTTTTTTTTTAGACCAGGTCTCGGTATTTTTGCCCAGGGAACCAGAGGCTCACGTTGCCCAGGGTATCATGAACTCAAGCAATCCCCAGCCTCAGCTTCCCAGGTAGCTGGGATTACAGGCGCGTGCCACCATGCCCAGCTATTTTTTTTGTTACTAGGTCTCATTATGTTGCCCTGAGCAGGATTCAAACTGCGATCCCTGGTCCCCACAACGGCTTCCTAGGCTGCCGCTTACAGTCATGTGCCACCATGCCCGGCCATAAAGTTGTAACTATCAATTGGATCAGATTTAAATATCCATAACACAAATGTAATACAACACTTATCTATAACACATGTGCATGTGCACAACAAGTATTAACAATATACATATATACTTTATACCTATAAGACATAAAGAATAATGACACAGCACTTGGGGACTCACCGTGGTGATTATGGTCATTGCCCCTGCCTTTCATCCCTTCCCCCACCCCACCAACATAACCAGTGCCCTGGTCAATTGCATGAACCAATGACTACTAACAATGAGTGCACAAGTTAAAAAAGCAAAACAGAACAAGATTGGGGATGTCCCCCAACTCCATGACCCCCTCTCCTCACATCCCATGCCCACTGCACCTGCCCTCAGACTTATTCCTTTACACCTAGCTCTCCACTTGGAGACCTGAGCACCCATCTATGTTAACGAGGAGGGAGTGAGGATACTTAACACAATCCAGCCAGGCATGGTGGCATGTGCCTGTAAACAGCAGCCTAGGAAGCTGTGGCAGGGACCAGGGATTGCGGTTTGAGTCCCACTCGGGGCAACGTAGAGAGACCTAGTTCCAAAAAAATAGCTGGGTGAGGTGGCGCATGCCTGTAATCCCAGCTACTGGGAAGCTGAGGTTGGGTCCATGGTACCCCTGGCAACGTGGGCCTGCGGTTCCACAGGCAAAAATAGCAAGACCTAGTCTCAAAAAAAAACAAAAACAAAAACACCACAATCTAAATGCCCACCGCACCTTTCTGCTGGGACATCCCAGGTCCAGCACAGAGCCAATGGCACCCTTCCCAATCATTTCCAAACCCAGGACTTTTCCTAGTTTCCTCCCCAACCCACGCCAAGGTAGTGTCAAGGAGGGTTGGCCAGAGTGGAGGCCTGATTTGGGGTACCAGGGTTTGTACCAACGTGTTGAGGGGTTCCGAAGCCAGCTGTGGGGAGGAACTAGGAAGGTGAAAGGGCAGGCCCTTTCTTTCATCTCACACTCAGGCATCTACAAGGACGAGTAGGGACCTGGAGACCAGGGACCTGGACAGGAAGGAGGACACTGAGACACATTGTACTGGCCGTCATCAACTACTGCTGCAGTTCCAGAGACTCCAATGACCCACAGCAGCTTCCATCAATCAGGGTCATGTAGATGGCAGCTGGTGTCACTCATGGTGAGGGCTGGCTGATGTCTACATGGGGACATCTGTACAAGCCCATGAAGCAGCCATGTCTGGAATATCAATACCACCTCTGCCACCGCAGAGGACCAGGGAAGGCAGGAAAGGTGACAGCCAGCACCAAGGCAGCTTGGCAGGACAGTTAGAGACAAAGAGGGCCAACAGAAGCCCAATTTGCTGATCTGATAACTGTGAATGTGATCAAGTGACTACTTCTTGAGAAAAGGGAGAAAACAAAGGAGCTGCTGCCAGGGAAGCCTGGAGTCTGGGAAGATGCCTTTAGATCCCCTGGGGTGAGTCCTTACCAGGCTAAGATCAAGTAAGAAGTTTTAATCCCTGGCTCATCTGACTTGGCCTGGCCCAGCGGGGTGGGATTTAATGAGCAAGCATCATTAGCGTGTCTAGGGCAAGAGCAAAATTCCAAAGGATTAGCCATGAGAGGGTGTAAGAAATGGAGCCACAGGCCACCTGTTCAACAAGATTAGGTATGAGAGAAAGGCAGTTGTCAGGAAGCCAACCTGTGGTACCAGTGGGAGTGTGGGCTGCATGACAGGATGGGGCAGGCTCAAGATGGTGCTGGGTGCTGGGCCCGGGTTTGCGCCTACATAGTGGTCTTGGGTTGCAGGGTGGAAACTGGCCCTATTGAAGGACTCCCTTACTCACTGAGGTCGACAGATACTAGTACGGATGACAAGTCCCCTCCACAAGCCCAGCTTCACCGGGGCCCTAGGGAAAAGCAGGGCTGGTTCAGGAATTGCAGGCTCCTGACAGGCTTTCCTAGGGAACCCCAGGTTTTCTGACAGTAGTGCCACCATCATCTCCCCTCCCCCCCTGCAGATTCCTCAGCTCTGCCTGCTCATGACAGCTGTCTCTTAGCCCCAGAAATAATTCCATTAGCTCTCTTGCAAGGATGGCAGCTGCAGCTCAAAGGCCTCCACAGCCCTTAGAAGGGGCTGCGTCCAAGGGGTAGAAGGGACCAGTACCCATGGGCAGAAAGGAAGGATATGACAATTTTCATCTGATCTTGTCAGCTGGGGGAGGGGAAGTCAGTTAGGGAAAGGAAGCATTTTCTTAACTCTGAAATTAACCCAGTCTAAAGTCTAAATTTGGGATAGAAACTGGTTAGGGGAAATAAAGCTATTTTTTTTCTTTTTTAGAATAAAAATGAGAGAATATAAATGAGTATGAACTGACTACAGCTGGATGCATCTCACAGTCAATTGAGAGAAAGAAGCAAGAAACAACCAATAAATACAGCCAGATTCCATTCATGTAGCCCCCAAAACAGGTGAATGTGAATAATAGTGTTTAGGCATCTTGTGGAACAGCCATGAAGAGAAATCAAGGAAATGATTATCAGAAAGTCAGAACCATGGCTATCTCTGGGGAGGGAGAACTTCTTGGAGGAGGAGGCTCCTGAAAGGTCCTAAATATCCTTTAGAGTAACACAGATGTTTGCTTTAAATTATTCCTTAAACTGCACACCTACTTTCTGAACATATATTCCTCAAAATATTTAAAAAAAATAACCCAAGACTGTGTACCAGTACACAAGAACAACATACTAGGTATTATTAAGTATTATAACAACTACGTAAAATAAGCATGTAAAAATCAGGCCAGATGAGAATAAAATGAAATCTGTATTATTGAATTCTTGGTGCTGTTCCCTCTGATTTTTCACATGAACTATATAATATTTCATCTGTAGTGAAAAATAAATGATCATTTATGACTACATAAATACTTTTATATTGATCAAAACAAATTGAAATAAAGGTAAAAATCATCCCCTCCTCAGCAAGTCTTGTGGTCATCTTGCCACCTTCTGGAAGATTTTCTAAAAGGGTAGGGTTTGATGACAAATCAGTCTCCTTCCATTTTTGACTCAAACAGATCCCAGAGGGCACCAGTTTTTTCTCCATGAAGTAAGATGTAAGACTCCTTCAAAGGAGTGTCAGGATCTCATCTTGGGCTTATGTTTCCAGCTTTCTCCCAAGCCAAGCTGTTTTCACCCAACTGATCTCACACTGAATGCTTCTGCCTCACCAGTGCCTGTTTCTGTCAGCTGCCTTCTCATGCACCTGATTCACCTCCATCACTGAGACAAATATTTTCACTCCATTCCAGAATCCCTGGAGCCTGAAAAGCAAATCTTACCACTAATGGAACCCAGTTTGGGGAGGTGGCCAGATGGGGAAACCATTGTGAGCTTCATCATCTTCTTGCTGGAGAGAAACTCACACAGGCGAAACAGTGAGCATTCCCAGCAGGAGCGAAGAAAGAACCAGGATGAAAGTGACTGACTTCTTGACCAGGGCTGTGATGATAACTGCCTGATCTTGCCTGCATTTCAGAGACCTGCCTCTAACAGCAAGCAGGAGTGAAGGTGGATGCAGCTGAAGCTAAGAGGTTATGAGGAACTGGAGTGGGGACAGGGCAGGGCATAAGCACAAGACGTGCCTTTGCCCTCTGGCCTGTACCTGTGGTTCTGTCATTCCTGCTGCAAGCCCGTCTTCTTGGCTCTAAAGTGGGTAACAGTGCTGCGTCAGCCCCACTGGCTCACACACAACTCACAGAAGCCCTGCAAAGTAACTAAACATTACTGGGAGTAACTAAACATTAAACATTTAGGTCTGCAGAAGCTGTGGGTTGGAATTCATACCTACTAGGTTGCAGCTCCTTAAGAGAAAAGCTGAGGCCCTATTTCATCTTTCCAAGGGCTCAGCTCCAGAGGGGACTCATTAAATACCGGTTGAAAGAAGGAACAAGGCAAGATGGAAGGCTTTAGTGGCACGAAGGCCCTTTGCCTGTACAAAGTGTTAGCCACAGTCACAGGCTATTAGCGATGGGAAGGAAGGCTTCTTAATAGAGTGCTGTGCTGATGGTGAGAGTGCCTGGTGCAAAGTCTGAGGCAGAGGAACAAAGCCAGCATTCTCCAGGAGCAAGAAAGACAGGAGGCAGCAGTAGGCACGTATGGGCTGGGAACGGGAAGCAGACTGCCTTGGGATCTAGAGGAAGTAGCTTGGAGAGCCAGGGCCTTAAGTCAAGAAGTGCAGAACAAGAGGTTTAACACCTGAGCTAGAGCCTGAGGGATTATAGATTCCAGCATCATCGGGACCTGTATGCTACTTATTTCCCTGGTACAAGTTGATCGGAGGCTGGGTGAGCATGACTAGGATCATCTAGGCCTGAGGAAGCAGCAGGCTAATTAGGTGGAACAGAGAACACTTGAGAAAGGTCGGTATGCTGGGGTGCTCTGGGTGACAGCAGCATGTTGTGAGGTGAAGTCAGCTGTGCAGGGTGTGGACACACAGAGACAGCTGTCAGGCATAGCCACAGTTTGTGGAGATCCAGCAATAAACGCCAATCAGCTTCTCTCTCTAGGAATTCTCCACAATGGTCAGAAGACAGCAACTGCTCCAGCCAGCCCTGTGGAGGTGAAGACCAGGGAAGCGACACCAAGTGCCATGCCAGGGTCTTCATGAGACTGAATTTAAGTGCCTTTATATTCTTTTTTTTTTTTTTTTTAAGACTAGGTCTTGCTATTTTTGCCCACGGAACCGAAGGCTCACATTGCCCGGGGTACCGTGGACTCAAGCAATCCCCAGCCTCAGCTTCCCAGGTAGCTGGGGTTATAGGTGTGTGCCACCACGCCAGGGATTTTTTTGGGACTAGGTCTTGCTGTTTTGCCCCAGGCGGGACTTGAACCGCGATCCCCAGATGCAGCCACAACTCCATAAGCTGTTGCTTACAGGCATGTGCCATCATGCCCAGCTGCCTTTATATTCCTATCTCTCTATTTATATATACATATATATGAAATTTCATATAGCCACACACAAGCAGAGACACATACCTGTTTTGTAAACTGTCTACTTAGCACTTTATCTCAGATAACCTATGTGCATGTGGAAAAGAGCTGCTTAGCCCTTCCACCATTTTTTCTAGTGCCATGTACTTTCATTTTTTGCATAAAAGTAAACCCCCTCATTGAAACCCCCTTATAGTGGCCCCCAGAGGTAACACGCTAACTCCACTGACAGATGGTAACTGGAGGTGACGAGCCAAGGTCACACAAATTTATAGAAACAGGCAGTGGTGTAATTCTGAGCACTAGATATGCCAGCACCAAAAGGTTCACTGTGCTAATGAGCCAACATATAGACATTTCAAACAAAGCACAGTTCTTAAGAAGTGTGAGTCCTGTCTCCCAAATCTATCTTATCCTCTTTTCTCTAAACTGACTGCCTCCATCCAGGCTCTCATCATCTCTCAAGACAATGATGTCAACCTGCACACTTCCTCCTGATTACCTGGCTTCCATGGTGGCAGCGCATTGAGGCTGCTAAGAGAAAATCAGATCACAGAGGCTGGCTCAGCACCTATCACATGACTTTGTGCAAATGGCCAGATGCTGTATCCACCCCAGAAACTATGGGAAAGATGCACAAAGATTTCAGTATGAGGTAAGAGAAGGGCTGTGTCAGTACCAGGGGTAGGAGGGTGGGGGAAGTCCTTAACATGG
The DNA here is from genome assembly GCA_004024945.1 of Uropsilus gracilis. Lineage (NCBI taxonomy): Eukaryota > Metazoa > Chordata > Mammalia > Eulipotyphla > Talpidae > Uropsilus > Uropsilus gracilis. The sequence continues at coordinate 4,539 of PVHY01016194.1, read as the reverse complement.
GCTGGGGTAGTGGACTGCTTCCCAGAGGAGGTGCCTTTGAGGTAATTCTTGAAGGTTGCCTAGGAGTTCACCACCGGCTGGGAGAGAAGCCCAACAATGGCATTCCCAACAGAAGCAGAGCCCTGGGATCTGGCTCCCTGGCGTATTTACGCTCTAGGGCGAGAGCTGGCAGTGTCCAAATCACCCCAGACCTGGCAGGGGAATGAGAGCTGGGTGTAAAGGAAAGGTGGACTGGTCTTGCAATGCAGGAAACTGACATTATTGGATTTGTATTTTATGCAAAAAATAAAAACATAGCACTAGAAAAAAATAGATATGTTTATAAAATTTGTTTTTTTATTTTTTAAATACTTTATTTATATATGAATTTCACATCTCTGTGATCTCTGGGGTTCACCCCCCCCCGACTGTTCCCACCCTGTCCCACCCCCCCCCCAGGTTGTGTACTTCAATTTGGTTGTTGGCTTGTTTTGACTTTTCTTTATGGATTTTTGTTTATCTTTCCCAAGTCCCATATAGTAGTGAAACCATTTGGTTTCCGTTTTTTTCTTTTTGACTTGTTTCTGCTAATATGAACTCTTCTAAGTCCATCCATGTTATCATAAAATCATCTAATTTGTCATTTTTAATTGATGAGTAATATTCCCTTGTGTATATATAACACATCTTTTTCATCCAGTTATCTGTTTTGGGACATTTCAGTTGCTTCCATGTCCTTGCAATTACAAATAGTGCTGCAATAAACATCTGAGTACAGGTGTCCCTTTGTACCCACATCGAAGCATAAAATTTGGATGGGGTAAGCTTTTTATAATCCAAAGCCAAAAGACATGAAAGACTGATTGTGGTATGACTATATAACAATGAAAAACCTCTGAGCACAGTGGCACGTGCTTGTAAGCAACAGCTTATGGAGTCATGGTGGGGTCTGGGGACCGCAGTTCGAGTCCCACCTGGGGCAACACGGCGAGACTTAGTCCCAAAAAATAGCTGAGCATGGTGGCATGCACCTGTAATCCTAGCTATCTGGGAAGCTGAGGCTGGGGATTGCTTGAATTTGTGGTACTCCGGGCAACATGAGCCTGCAGTTCCATGGGCAAAAAAGGAAGACCGAGTCTCAAAAAAAAAAAAAAAAAAGTGAGAAATTGTGATACAGGAAAAGATACCAGCAACTACTTTTAATAAAGACAAATGGAAACTGGTTATGACGTTTGCAACATGTAACTGAGGATTAATATTTGTAATATGTAAGGGCACCTATAAATCTTAAGAGAAAGACAAATAAAGACCCAAATGGAAAAAACAGGCAAAGGGCAACTCTCTTCCTTCCCGCCTGTGACTAAGCCGTGTCTCCCTTTTCCTTTCTCCTTTTCCAAATAAACCTGTCCTTTAAAAATGTTTAAAAAAAAAAAAGGAAAAGAAAAGAAAAATAGACAAAGGATCTAAGTGGGCAACCTGAGGGGTGGGAGTGGGGCAGGAATAGCTAATATGCAAATGAACAATGCTGTCTATTAATAAAGGAATGTAAATGAAAACAGAGAGATTACACTTTCCACCTATTAAAATGGCACAGATTAAAAACAGCAAAGAGAAAAGAACGGCCTCTTACACTCGTAGTTGACGTTCAACTGATACCACCTTAGGAGGATGTATGAAAATCTATATGAAAATTTAAACGAACATCTCATATCTAAGAATTTCTTCTGAAGAAATATGGGGCCACCGCACAAAAAAACATATTGTGTGTGTTTTGCTGCATTGTAGTTTGTAACAGCAAGTCTTTTGCAACCAAGCTTAAGATGTGTCAATGAGGAATATTTAAACCAATAACTGTATATTCTCACAACTGACAGCAAGCAGTCACTGAGAGCATGTAGCTCCTTTCCATGTGCACACAGAGGTTATCTGAGATAAAGTGCTAAGTAGACGGTTTATAGAACAGCTATGTATCTCTGCTTGTGTGTGGCTATATGGGATGTATGTAACAAATAAAAACACATAGTACTAGAGAAAAATAGGTATGTTTATAAATTTTCGATGGGGTAACACCAGGAAGGTTATCAACTTAAACAGCTGCAGTTGTCTCAGAGAATGGGAACTGCAACCTAATTCAACCTTCCCATACTACTCAATTGTAAAAGAATTTGATGCTAAACCAGCTGTAGAATCACAAGCACCCTGGTCAGGTGCACAACATGGGCACAAGTACTCTCTGAGCAAGGGTAGGCAGCCGACGAGCAAGCGAGTATCCCTCGGATCATTAACCTGTATATCCAATGGCCCATCAGATCTCTACTTTGAGGTCTCACTGGCCCTTCAAACTCAACACATTGGATAATAAGTTCATCACACTCAGTCTGTCTGGGTCCTCTTTCAGTGACTCCCATGCCAGTGTCTTCAGACCACCCAGGAACCAGGTCAGCAGCAAGGAAGTCATCTTTAAAGAGAGTAAATGATAGTGTCATGGTCACAGGCAAAAGGGAAAGGCCTTTCCTCCTTTCTATTCACGGGGCCTCACACAAGGCAGCATCTTCTGGAATGGCTGTTGACTAGGAAGGGAAGAGCATCCCCCTTCAATCCTTCCCTGTCTAGCTGGCCTTCAGTGAATGAATGGTTAGAGAGAGGGAGCAATCAATTGTTTAGGGTTTCAAAAGGCTTTCTCTGGTGCTTGAGTCTGTAAAAATGGAGATACCTTCATTCACTTAAACAAAAAGAGGTAATGAGCCTTTCCTGGGAGCCCTGGGGGGCTGTGGAGCACCTGCTGAGTGACTGCCAATAGATGCAAGCCTGCATGTCTAGAAAGCAAGTATATGGGAGCAGTGGGAAGCCTGGTGGCCTGCCCATCTAATTCATCCTGAATGCCAGCATTTCCTCCTTTTCTTCACCTGCTCATGCTACAAAGGAGATGGAAGTGGAACTGATGACAGGCACTCAATTGCAATTATAATCTCTAACATTTATTTCCCTCTACTTCCCAGAAGGGCTGACTAGATCCCCTTGGTTCCCAGGCTTTGGTAGCCTCCTCTTCTACACAGCGCAGGGCAGGGACCAAGTCCAAGGCACTAGAGTCCAACACACCCAGCTCTCAGGTTAGGAACCTGGTGTTGATAAACCTTGACCATAGGTGCCAGTCCCACTGCTGCTGACCCCAGAGTCCCCATTAGATTTCCTGTGCTCAATTCCTGTTTGGTTAAGGGGCTGCTATACCTGTTCCCAGTAGGCTGGCACACCCTTTCTCGTTACTGCCCATTGCCTTCTCCAGGGCGCCCAGGTCTGGCCATCTGTATCTCAGGTTCCTCAACTATTGGTACACTCCCCTGCCAACATTGGCCTCCTCTCTCCAGCTGTGTTACACTCCTGTTACTGTATCTGCCTGGGTTTCCCATTAGCTGTGATCTCTGCATCCCAGTCCTTAACCCAGTGGATTAAAGGTGCTCCAGTGCCTGTCACTGGTGTCCCCTCACCTCTCCCAGTCCTAGCACTTCTGATTTTGCATGATTCTTGCAGCTTATCAAGTTAGTCATCACTCTTCTGAGAATAAGGCAGTGCACATAATAAAAACATTTATAATAGCATACAAAAACACGATGACTTTAACAAAACATATGCAAAAGTTTTACAATGAAAAGTATGCAAGACTGTTGAGAAAAATTAGAAAAGAATTAAATAAATTAAACATACTGTGTACATGGGTTGGAAGACAACATTCTCAAGGTGTCAACTCTTCCCAATTTGATTTATAGATTCAGCATATACTCAATCAAAATTTGAATGGTTTTTTCATATCTATTGATAAGTTGATTATAAATGTATTTCAAGATTTACAGTTGATTTTTGAGATAGTTGCTTAGGTAACTCAATAGGAGAAAGAGCAGTCTTTACATCAAATGATGCTAACTAAGCAAATGGACATCCACGAGGAGGAAAAAAAATGAACTCAAAACAGGTAATAGACCAATTATAAATACTAAGCTATAAACATCTGGAACAAAACATGAGAAAAAAATCTTTGGGATGTTGGGTTAGGACAAAAAAGTTTCATTAAATCTTAAAACTCATGCTCTTCAAAAGATAACATTAAGAAATGAAATAGCAATGGGGGTATACCATTTGCAAAACATTTCCCTGATAATGAACTTATATCCAGAATACTAAGATGATTCTTTTAACTCAAAAAGAAGATAAATGACAAAAATTTGCAAAAATTTGAAGAGACATGCAATAAAAACAGTACAAGTGGCAAATAAGAGCACAAAAATATTCTCAGGATCATTAGTAATCAGGGAGGTATAAATCAAAACTACCACAAGCACCTCTTGACATCAGCAAATTGATTCTTTTTTTTTCTTTTTTTCTCTTTTATTAGCAAATTGGTTCTGATAAGAAAGACAGATACTAACAAGTGTTGGTGAAGATATGGAAAGAAATGGAACTCCCCATGGCCGGGCACGGTGGCTCGTGCCTGTAAGCTTCAGCCTATGAAGCGGCCAGGGCTAGGGATCACGGTTCGAGTCCCACCTGGGGCCCGTAGCGAGACCT
>PVHY01016193.1:0-34296 GCA_004024945.1 Uropsilus gracilis | reverse complement strand
AAAAAAAAAAAAAGGGAAATATGGCAATAACATGGATGGACCTTGAGGGCATTGTACTATACTAGGTGTCAGAAAAAGACAAATACTGTATGATCTCATGAGATATGGAATCTAAGATATATATATTTATATTAACCCAAACTCACAGAAAAAGATCAGACTTGTGATTATCATATCAGAGGTAAGATGTGGGAGAATAGGATTAGGTGGGCAAAACATACAAACTTCCAGTTACATGTAGGGGGATATAATACACAGCATGACATAGCTTACACTGTGACACACTATATTTGCTTTTTGAGACTAGGTCCCCAGTCTCAGCTTCCCAGGTAGGTGGGATTACAGGCGCGCACCACCACACCCAGCTGTTTTTTGGGACTAGGTCTCGCTGTGTTGCCCCGAGCGGAATTCGAACTGCAATCCCTAGCCCCAGCCGCTTCATAGGCTGAAGCTTACAGGCACGAGCCACTGTGCCCAGCTTATATTTGAAAGCTTTTAAGAGAGTTAATAAGTTGTAAAAGTTCTCATCACAAGGAAAACACCTTTATTTTTTTTATGTGAGATGATAGATAGTAACTTACTGTGGTCATTCCACAAAATACAGTAATTTATGCTGATAAACTTGCGCAGTGCTATATGTCAATTACACAGCAACAAAGTTAAATGAAACTACCAAAAAGAAGTATGAAGACAAATGCAGTCATTTTAATTGTGGCTGCACACTATGGAATAGGGTTGGAGGGGGACAAGAAACAATTATTTGAGAACCATTGATCATTTAAACTATGTTCAGGTATTGTTCTAATGAAGCCAAAAAAAAAAAAAAAAGAATTTACAACTGAAGGAAACTTACCAATATTTAAAGCAATAATGCCCACATTCTGCCATTCTCATCTGTTGTTGCATGCAGCCACAGGGACATCCGTAGTCAGCCAGTCAAGAGTGTTAAGTGGATGTCCCAATCCCCATTCCTCCTCCTGGGTCTTCACTCTGGGATTTCCACCCTGGTGGTCAGGATGAACAGTCCCCAGACAATCACATCTATTGTACCCTGCTTATAGAGTGATTATCTTCCTTTCTTCCCTTTCCCCCTCCACCTGAAGACCAAGCAACATAAAGGAGCAATGAACAGGAGAGTCAAGCTGACCCCAGTGAGTGATTAGTCCTGAATACAGGTCACACCCTAATCTGTCTCACCAGACCCTTACCAAGTCATCTCTGACTACATTGCCTGTTGATTCCTACACTGCCTTGGCAAACTCAGGACAACATTGCCCAAAAGTATGCAGACCCAAGTGCTGGTTCCCTAGGTCAATGTTCAGCCCCGGGCATGAACACTCAACACCAAGTGAGGTCTCAACCCCATCTGAGACCCTTGCCTTAATGGTGGTGGGCTGCTATCTATTCAAACTATCACCCTTCTAGGTCTCAGAAGCACTGGATCAAGTTGTCTTGTCACTTGGCAAGCAAAAACAGCCATAGAACAAAAAGTTTTCAATCAAGCTTTTAATGAAAAGATCATAAAATAACAGTTTCTCATCACTGTACATTAAGACTGCACACTTCTGAATGGAGAGATCAGTCACGGGTGAATTGCTTTCTATGACACTTGAGGCTGCGTACATGCAGCTCTGACCTGAATTTATCCAAACACTCGAGGGAAGTGAACTCGATGTGATGACTGATAGTGGCGGTGGCCAGTACAGGAGTGCGATCATGGTGTCCCTCCCCCTTTCTGGGAAGGGTAAAAAGTAGGACATGATCCCTCTTCCAGTTCTGATTAAACAAAAACAGTTATAATCCCATCCCTCCCCCTCCCCTTTGAGGTATTTGCAAATGGGCCAGTGCCCAACCTGGGGTCCCCCAAGAGGGGGAAGGGGAAAGCAAGTGATGGGTGGGGTAGAGAGGTTCCCTTCAGCACCTGGCCCCACAGGGCCCCACCAAGTGGGGAAGGGGAGCCCTAGGGATCCTCTCTACACCGAGTGAGGTCTGTTATGCAGCATTTTTGAGGTCAATAAATTATAGCAATAAATAGCAAGGTGAGGTAGGGGGAGGGATTCCCAGTAGAAAATTAAAGTAGGATGCCTGAAGTTGGGAGTCCTCAGAAGGGGGTCCTGGGCAGCCTTAATTCCCACAGCTCTTACCCACCCCAATTTGGAATGTCAAACTGAGGCTCTGGTTAGGTTCCCCTCCATTCTGGCATTGGATTCATGGTTCAGTATCACCTGCCCCAATATGAATTTGGGTAAGAGACAGGGCCTTGGTCCCTTCGGGGTGCACAGAAAGGCAGTTTTCCTTGTCTGCCCTCTTCAGTTCTGAAGCCTCAGCTTTTTGTCCCTTAGATCAAGGGGACCAGATATGTAGTCAACTCTTCCCCGGGCCTGCCCTCCAGGCTGCCCAGGCCTCACCCCAACTCAGGATGACTGTGGGGAGGGCAGCTGGGGTGTGTCTGCCTGCCCAGCCCAACAAGCCCAGATCGCACTCCTGCACACAGTGAGTCCAGTGAATACTGACAGACACAGGGTAGGGGTGGGGCAGACCAGCACCCCCAGTGGTGCTAACGGGAAACGCAAAAGGCTGCATGAGGTCCTGAAAGTCAGTCTGGGTCCAGATTGTTCACTGTTCATTTCACAGGCTGAGGTGTATGGCTACAAGTCTCTGAGATTATTTGCTTTAAAGGTTCATCTTTTCTTTTTCACTTTTTTTTCTTTTTTTTTTCTTTTTTTTTCTTTTTTTTTTTTGCAATCCTGGAGGAGCCCTAGCAGTGGCTTGGTCTGGCGGGAGTATGCCATGGTGGAAGCCAGCCTGCAGCTCGCTCCCCCCAAGTCTGAGAAATAAATACATTCATCACTGCACAAACATATTGATACAAAAACAACACTGTTAAGAGTGTTTGCACCGTCTGTGTTGATAAGGACCAGCCCAGTCAGTCCCTCCCACTGCCAGAAGGGATGGGGATCTGCTAGAATCAATAGGCAACTGTGCAAAGGTCCTGTTTTTTTGGCTTGAGAGGGACCCTCACACATCAACCCACCTTAAGGGTCCCAGGCAGAGCAGCAGAAGGGGCTTGCTTCCATCCAGGGGCCCAAGCCCAGATGTGGCCAGGGCCAATTGCCATCCCCTGCTGTGACAGCCAGTCAGGACACTACGGTTCAGCCAGAAGGCCTGGATGCTGGTCAGCACAGACCCAAGCTCTTTGGTGCCAGCTGGGCTTGGAGACACCCAGGGCTAAGTGAAAGGGCTCAAGAGAATCCAGGGGTCTCCATTCTTCCCACCTACCTCCAACCCCATGGCTGCCCCTCTGCCCGTGAGCCATTTCAGGGCTGATTCAGAAGGACCTCTGGGAGATAGGGATTCACTGGGACTGGCCTTATAGCTGCTGAGGTCTGAAACTGTAAAAGTTTATGTAAACAATGAGATAAATATATTAGTATCTTTTTTTCTGAGCCCATTTAGGTTCCATACTCATTCAAAATGTGCTTTGGTTTAAAAAATAGGTTTTGTAAATTTGGGTATGAGCTTTCATTTTTTTTCCTTTTTTTTTTTTTTTGTGTGTGTGTGTGTGTTTGTGTGTTTATCCTCTCTTTCCTATATGACATTTGCTATTTTCTGTTTCCTGTTTCTCCGAAACATTCAGGAATTAAGTGGCTAAAGCAGAGAACTGTAGGTCGCCCTTGGCCTCCAACGGCCTAATTTACTTCTGAGGCTCTTAAAACATCTCCACATACACACTCACAAGCACACATTCAACATGAAATCAAAGGAAAAAGAAAACAAAACCAAATGTTTTGTTAATCCCACCCCACCCCACAAACCCCTTAAAATTTTAAATAGGAAACTAGTGTTTTGCTTTCTTGTTAAAATACAGAAAAGGCTCAATACAATACTCAGGTGGGTACAATACTATGTCACACAAATGTCATTGAGTGAGGGGCCTTTGCGCCCAGTCCCTGAAGCTCTGCAAATGAGTCACCTACTTTCACAAGTCACCTCCAGGTTGAGGCTACCCATGGCCCAGGAGGCAATGCACGGGGTGGGCAGGTGTACAATTCCCATGCGATACAGACTTTTTGTCGCGTAGCTTAAGTGCTGACAGAGTGGAGTGGGGTGGGGTCAGAAGAGCAGAGGGGCCTGAAAAAAAGTGGGGAATTTCCCTGGCCCAGATCCTCAGTCTAACTTCCCGAAACACAAGACCCTGGGTATAGTTCTCTGCTTCCCACCCAAAGGGTAGAGGAGCCAGATCTCTCCCAAACACACCATCCACCACTCAGGGTCCCTGAACTCAGGCTCTGTTTTCAGCTAGAGTGTCTCTGGAGGGGTGGAAGGGTGGGAACAGGGGATGACTCCGGAATTTTTTGGTCTGAACTTAAAGTAGAAAGGAAAAAGAAATAAAAGCACAAAGCAAATAAAGTAGATAAATTCGCTGGTCCACTCTTGTAGCTCCAGTCAGTCAAAGACAGTGGGACCAAGCGTGCCAACTTAGGTCTAGCCTTGTGAGCCTAGCTAAGGAAAGCCCAAGCGAGGGACATAAGGTGGGGACCTCAGACAAGGCAGAACAATAGGTGGCTGCCAGACTCTCACCAGAGTAGCCAGTTGTGGGCCAGGACCAAGCAGAGAGGTGCTAAAACAGGGCAGGTCCCTTCCGCATTCTTATCCCTATGGAGATATACAATGCATGTTCACCCCTTCCTTAGGCCTCTACACTGCAGGGTGACAAGCTGCTCCCCCAAGCTCACGCTCCCACAGGTCCAGGAAACAGGATGGGGGGGGCTCACTTCCACCTCATCCTGGTCCTGGCTAGGAGCTGCAGGTGCATGGCTCACAACTCTTGGGTGCCTAGCAGGCACCTAAGTCCCATACCAGGAGCTTCAACAGGATGGAACCACTCATTCTCCAAACCTGGACCTAGATCAGAGGTTCCTGCAAACTTCTTGGAGTTCAGCAGCACCCTCAGAACACAGAGAAAACACACATGAAAGCCCAGCACTCACAAGGCAGGAGCCCTACTCCCAAGAGTGTTAGGGCCCAGGACTGTACCTCAGCTGAGCCCAGGAGGGCTAGTCTCACTGGCCCAAGTCTAGCTCACTCAAACACATGCTTCCTGTGCATACTAACAGGAGGAAAACAAAACTGTCTTGGCCTCAACTGCCAGTCACCAACGCACTGTTCTTGTGAATTCAAGAGGTAGCAAAAGGTCAGAAGTCTCTCCACCTTGATCAGTAAGGAAGGAAGGAAGGAAAGCGCAACATCTGTTCACACACACCACACACACATAACAAATTGAAAAAACAAGAGTACCGACAGCTCTGGCATCGATTCCAGTCTCCCCCCCACCCCCCATGAACCCTAGACCTTCCAGTTCAAGCATTCACATAAACGTTATACTGTTTTTTCTCTTAATAAAAAACAAGTACCTCTAAACAAAGCATATTCCTCAGAAAACTATAGGAAAAGCACTCTCTCTCCTGAGGCAGCCGAGGCAGGGCTCGGGGCCCAGGGAAGCCTTTGGGCAAGAAGGGCTTCTGGGGCCTTAGAGGGATGGGCACCCAGCAGCCCACAGCCAGGGTAGGGGGTGGGGAGGGGCAACTGCCCCTGTACATTCAGTCTGCAGACCCAAGCTCAACCCCTAAGGGCTGGTAGGAAAATCAACTCTTGTTGGTTTTGGTTTTAAAAAAAAAAAAAAAAATCAAAAAAAAAAAGGAACAGATCAGTAGGAATAACAGCAACAGAGGCCCAGAGGGCTCATTAGGTACGGAGAGGTAGGCGGTGAGGTCCCTAGCTAAGGAAGGCTCCAAGGCCCCCTTCAGCACTGCTCCTGCAGAACCAGGGCCACCAAAGAGAAAAGCAGTCGTGCACACACATGAAAACCACCCCTGGTGCCCAGCAGAGGGTGGGCTTATGATCCACTCCAGTGGGTGTTCTTGCATATAGCCAGAGGCCTGGGTTGTGTGGAGAGGTAGGCCCGGCATTTATGACACACACATGGGACTTGTGCACACTGCTTTCCTCCTCTCTTCCCTTGGTACAGACTGTCAATTAAAGCTCTGGGTGTTGGGGGGCTGGCCGGAGGTGCCACCAGAAGCCACCCCTGCTTGACTGCAGGGTTCCAGTCCTACCCGCCTGGCCTCTGGTCCCACCTGTCTGGCCTCCTTGCTTCTTCCTTCCATTGGTTCCCAAGGGCAAGTCTGCAGACGGTGCCCTGGGGTGGGGGAGAAGGGTCTTTGGCTTCTAGGAGGGGGAGGTATGCATGCGTAGGTGACTGATGAGGTTACGCTGCTGGGTGAACTTGCCTCCGCAGAGCTGGCACTCGTAGGGCTTCTCACCTGAGTGCACACGCATGTGCTCAGTGAGGCGGTACTGGCGGGTAAAGCGCATGCCACACTCATCACAGGCAAAGGGCTTCAGGCCCAGGTGGCTGCGCATGTGGCGTGTCATGGTGCCACGCTGTGTGAACATTTTGCCACAGATGTTGCAGGGGAAGGGCCGGGTCAGCCAGTGTGTCTTCTCATGCTGCCTCAGTGTGGCTGGATCCTTGTAGGTCTTCTCGCAGACTGAGCACTTGAAGGGCCGGGGCTCAGCCGCATAGGCCGCACTGGGTGCTGACAGGTCCTCAGCCTCCTCCTCGGCACCCCCACTACCCGTCTCATAGGCTCCCTCCTCCTTGATAAACAATTCCTCTTCTGTATGTGTCTCCACATGAGCGTTGAGTTGTTCAGAGCTGGGGAAGCCTTTGGCGCAAGGGATGCACACGTACAGGTTGTCTCCATAAGACACAGTCTCATAGCCCTCTTGCCGGAACACATAGTGGGTGCCTGTATGGCCACTGCCACCCTCACTCCCACTCTGCCCACTGTCCTCACTCCCATCCTTGCCATTCTCCTCCTCTTCCTTGCAGGGGTAGGTAGGCTCTCCATAGGGCCCACTGGGGCCACCTCCCCTGATACTGCTGGCCAGAATACCATTGGGAACCCTGTCCCCAAGCCCTTCTCCTTCCTCCCCTGGGCAGGGGCCTTTGGGTCCCCCTTCCCTCAGCTCAAAGGGGGAATCTGTCAAAGGTTCCTTCTTGCTCCACTCTTTTTTACGGGTTGAGTGCCGTAGGCTCTTCCGAGGCTGCCCTTCCAGGAGGCTCAGGTGGTTGTCTTCCACCCCCTCCAGATCCATTGGCTCATTGGGGGTGCCCCCCAGCTCAGCATAAGAGGCACTATTGGCAACAGGAGGGGCGGAGGCTGAGAGGGGTGAGCCATGCTGACTGTCGCTCAGTTGGGCTGGGTCATCAGGAGTGAGAGGGGGACCAGGAGTGGCAGGGGGTAGCGGGGGGCTCTTCTTAGATAGGTCTAGGCCCAGTTCCTGCTCGCAACCTCCACTGCTCCCATTGGTACTGCAGCTGCCCAGGGTAGCCTCTCCACTGGCTGGGCAGACAGCCCGGCCCAGGCTGTGTGTGCTCTCTTGATTAGAACCACTGAGAAAAAGCTCATCATCAGAGCCTTTGGCCTGGGAGAGCTCCTGGGGAGTCCCCTTACGCCCATCAACAAGCCCTGGATACCGAGCCTGGATGACAGAGGCTGTTGACAGCCGTTGGCTGCGGGGGGGTCGCCCTATACCAGCAGTCCCCACACGTCCAGAGCCAAAGGGCTTGCCAGCTCGCTTGAGTTTGCGGCGGCAAAGGGCTGCCAACTCGGGCAGTTGGAGGTAGCTGGCGGCAGTGAGGAGAGTGCTGAAGTTGGGCTCAGCTGGCTGGTCACTGGGCAGCAGCTTGCCTGTATAGATGAAGTCCAGGATCTGCTGGAACACTGTGGAGCTGACCATGTCTGTGTCCAAGTTGATGAGGTTGTCATGTAAGACCAGGGACTTGAAGTAGATGCTGCTGGCAGCCAGGACATTCTTGTGGGCCCGGAAGATGGAGTTTTCCACCATGATGATGACATCACACAGGAAGCCCTTCGTCCTCTGCTGATTCAGCTGCAGTAGGAGCTGCTTTGAGTGGCTTGGCAGCTCCATGTCGGGCCCTATGTCCCCGCGCCCTGCCCACGCGCACCACCTGTGGGTAAGAATAAGCATACACTTGTTAGCTGACAGGGACCTTTGTGCTGCCAGGTGGCACTCAGAAGAACCTCTGCACTGACCTGGTCACAGGTCACCCCCTCAGGTGTAGTACACAGGGAAGGAACTCATACTGCCCACCAAGCACCACCACTCATGCTACCATAGAAAGGAAAAGTGGCACCAGTGCCACTGCAGATTTATAAAAGGAGGAAAAGGACAATGAAGGTCACAAGTATAGCCGGGCACAGAAGCTTACATGCCTGTAAGCTTCAGCTTATGAAGCGGCTGGGGCTAGGGATCACAGTTCGAGTTCCACTCGGGGCAACACAAGACCTAGTCTCAAAAAATAGCTGGGCATGGTGGCACGTGCCTGTAATCCCAGCTACCTGGGAAGCTGAGGCTGGGGATTGCTTGAGTCCGTGGTACCCTGGGCAACATGAGCCTGCGGTTCCATGGGCAAAAACAGTGAGACCTAGTCTCAAAAAAAAAAAAAAGAGGTCACAAGTAAGTACCAAGTACAGGAACTGGGATTTAAATTTGAATGCACAGTTTGAGGTAATTCCTCAGTCTAGGCTAAAGCAAGTCAGCCATATCCCTGCAGGGAACCCAGAAATAAGGTCAGCACTGAGTGGAGCAGCAGGACTCCCCATGTGAGCATGCAGTTGCCCAGCTTTCAAGACAAGTGAGAAATCCAAATTTTTCATGTGAAATCTCATAGTGCAAAATTGAAGATTCTTTTCTTCAAACACCATGTGGGTCAAATCAAACACGAAGTCTCTGATCTGTGACCTCTGCTCTATACTGGGAACCTCCAAATAATCCCAGACCTTTCCCAAGCTTTTCAATTTGCCAACATATTACTATCTCCCAGAACTGAAGCTCACCGCCATCCATCACCAAGGCCTGCCCCTACTCAGCAACTGCCTCACCCCACCCAGGCAGGTACTGAGCACAGCTTCCAGCTTGGTGTGCCAGAAGTCAGGTAGAGAAGGTAGCCTGGCCAAACTCCAGGTATGGACTGGGCTCAGGGGAGAGACTGGTCTCGCCAGACCACCCTGACTCTAAACTCAGTCACTGAAGTAAACAATACACAAGAGAGGCCTCTGGCTACCTCAGGAAAAAGGGTGGGTTGTACAGCAGTGTACCCAGGGGTCTCCATAGCAGGGTGCCCTACCACCCCCACTCCACCGAGCAGCAGGGCCCAAAGCACAAAGTTGTAGATCCCCGTACCCCGAGAACAGGCAGCTCTGTGCCACACAGTTAACAAGAGCACCTTTAATATCCTCCACTCATGGTTCAAAACTCTGAAAGTAACTGACTGCTCTGAAGCTCACTTCTCCCCTTCTCATCTCCTGCTCCCAGGAGGTATAGTCTTCCCTCCCTCCCTCAAGATAGAATATGAGAGGATGATACACACCCTACCTTCTAGTCATACATATGTTCTTCCCCTCCCCTGCCATATACCTGTCCTTATTTGCAAGACAGAGTGAAGCCCTAATAATCACCAATGGACCTGAAGTTTCAGAGTTTCCCAGGAATACATAGGCTAATACAGGGTCTAATATGGGAAGCAAGCAAACACCTCAGTCAGGTTTGTGACCTTAGGAAACAATCATCCTCCACAACCAGCAGATAGGGACAAAAATCCCAAGGCATGGCTTCTGTACCTTGGCCCCAGGGAAACAGTGCTCACTCTGCCAGAACCTAGGATACCAGATGCTCCAAGTCTGGCAGGGGAATGGACCAGAGACATGAGGTCTATGCTCTGAGCCTGTGGGCCCACAGCAGCCCCTTCTCCCAAGACTGAGAACAGCAGGCCCCAGCTTCCCCTCCACATTACTGGACCACATGCATGCCAAGGACCAAAGTCTACAATGGAGTTCCAGAACATCAGGGCTCCAGGGTGACCCAGAAAGTCTCAAGAAGGAATAGGTAGACATCCTCTTGACCCCCATACCACCCCAATCCAGCAGTAACCCTTTCCTCTGCATACCGGAGTGCCAGGGGCCCAGAAACCATGTGAGCAGCAGCCAGCGGGAGTGGCCTCCTTGAGTGCGTGGCCTCCCTGGGGGTGCATCAATGCCTGGTCACCTGGGGAGAAGATAGACAAGGTCACCTAGACAGACATCAGCAAGGAGGGACATTGAAGGGGAAGGAACCTAGTGGCCTGGAAACCCTTACTCCTATAAGGTCTAAGAATGTCTCTAGTTGGGCGGGATACCTGGGACAGCGCAGACAGTGGCTACAGTACCCCAGATCAGATCTCCTGGCAGGAAGGTTGCTGGTCTAGGGCACTGAGAGGTGCTACACTCCTTTTACCCAGGAGATTCAGGGTATTTCAAGGATCATGTAGGTCTGGGGAACTGATGGAAAGAATACAATTCCAGGTGGCAAGGTCTTTCCCAGGCTGGGCACATTGACGTAACAAAAGATCAGTATTAGAAGTACTGGTACAACTGGCTTTACATAAGAACCAGTCTCAGGATGGGCATGGTGGTGCATGCCTGTAAGCAGCAGCCTAGGAAGCTGCAGCTGGGGCCAGGGATCATGGTTCAAGTCCCACCAGAGGCACATAGTGAGACCTAGTCCCAAAAAAATAGCCGGGCGTGGTGGTACATGCCTGTGATCCCAGCTACCTAGAAAGCTGAGGCTGGGAATTGCTTGAGTCTGTGGTACCCTGGGCAACGTGAGCCTGTGGATCCAAAGGTAAAAATAGCAAGACCTAGTCTCAAAAAAAAAGAATCAGTCTTAACTGCCTCTGGTTCTCCTGCATCCTTCCCTTTCCAGATCAGTTCTCACTCTCTCCAGTCCAACCCAGTCACATCTAATGGCCTCCCCTCATAGTTTTTTTAGTCTCAGTCTTTGAATACCAGTCAGCCAAAGTCACTGGCAGCTACCACCTGATGTGGGTGGGCTTCCTCTACTCCAGAATTTCAGGTTCCACAGGAGCGGGATCCTAACATTCTGGCATCTTGATGCTCAGACAGGCTTAGGTTCCCTTGGAACAGAGCCACTGGGAGAAAGCCTGCAGCAGCATGGAGCCCAACCCTGCCTGCCCTTCTCCTATCTCCAAGGTCTGATTAAGCAGATCCCTCAGGAATGTGACTGGGCATGGAGTACAGGATAGCTGGGAAGCTTCTGTTCCAGCCTGCCAGCTGTCTTTCCAGCCTGGATCATAGCTCCTCTCTCAGATATGGCCTGAGGCAGGGGGACACCAGGAGAGTTGGTCCAGGATCCTACCTACAAAAACTAATGAGATGGCAGCAGAACCATTCTACAGGTTCAGCAGTCTCAGAGCACCCATGTTTTATGAGGGCAAGTCTGGGCCCCATTCCCCTGTGGAGAGGTCAGAGATGGTGCGCTGGACTGGGCAAAGCCCAGCCTTGGCAAGGGGTTGTGAAGGCAACCCAGAATAGACATAAAGCTACCGCAATCAGATACCTGTGGTACAGTCCTGAGCTACCCTGACTGCTACTCACAAGAATGTGGACAAATCTGAGCCCTGTCTAGACAGAGTGCCCACCCTGTGGCCTCTGCCTCAGCACTGTGTAAGACCCTACAATTATCAAAGATCATGTCACTTATAAGACATGGTACAAGGTGGCAAACAGGACTCAGAGGTACTCACACAGGGCCATGGAGAGACAGGCACTTCACCAACCCAGGTTAGGCTAAATGACTGAACAAGGTCTCCCAGCTGAGTCAAACATGATTCCCCCCAAAGCCTGATCTCCAACAGGGGTGGCTCAGCAAGACAGAGCAGAGCAAGCCTCACCATGCCCTTCACTGGAGAGTGTTGAGGTAAAGCTGTCTAGTAGGAGCTAATTCACAACCAGCACAATGCCAAATGCGGGCTGGGCACGGTGGCTCGTGCCTGTAAGCTTCAGTCTATGAAGCGGCCGGGGCTAGGGATTGTGGTTCGAGTCCCGCCCGGGCCCGTAGTGAGACCTAGCTCCAAAAAAATAGCTGGGCGTGGTGGATGCGCCTGTAATCCCAGCTACCTGGGAAACTGAGGCTGAGGACTGCTTGAGTCTGTGGTACCCCGGGCAACGAGAGCCTGTGGTTCCATGGGCAAAAACAGTGAGATCTAGTCTCAAAAAAAAAACTAATGCCAAATGCCAGCAGGTGCTAGCCTGCTTGCTGCCCATGCTGGACTGGGCCATGTTTAGGCTACATGGCAACCTCAGCCCCATTTGAGGGGGCCATGTGTCCCCCCTATTGTAGTGCCAGGCTCCTAAAAGCATTGCTCTTCCCAGCCAAATGATGACAGCCTCTACCCCATCACTCACCAGTGGGTACAGGAGCAGCAAAGGCCTACCTTAGAGAGTCTGGGTCTACCCCAGAGGTAAGGAAGACCTGACCATGCAATGCCACCCTGTAGAAAGAAATATCTCGGAGGCACACACTCTCAACTGCTAAATAAAGTTATCTCTGGGGGTGGAACTACAGAAAAACTAGAATTTCTGTATACTCATATCTATAATATTCAAAATCTCTAACTGTATATGACTTTCAAAACCATACAATAGTAAGGACTGATATGAAAACATGAATATCACTCAGCATTATGCTGAGTAAAGGGATCCCCAGACAAAAGAGTACAGATGGCAAGACTCCACTTTTTTTTTTTTTTTTTTTTTGACACTAGGTCTCGCTATTTTTGCTTTTGGAACCTCAGGCTCTCGTTGCCCGGGGTACCACAGACTCAAGCAATCCCCAGCCTCAGCTTCCCAGGTAGCTGGGATTACAGGCGCATGCCACCATGCCCAGCTATTTTTTGGAACTAGGTCTCGCTACGGGCCCCAGGTGGGTCTCAAACTGCGATCCCTAACCCCAGCCGCTTCATAGGCTGAAGCTTACAGGCATGAGCCACCATGCCCGGCTCATGACTGCACTTTATATAAAGTTCTAGAAAAGGCACAACTAATCTATGGTAAAAACAAAATCACAATAACCTGCGGCAAGTGAGGTAAGCATTGTCTAGGAAGGGGCATGAGGCACTGTCTAGGTAAAACAGCTCTGTATCTTCTTGATGGGCATTTGGTTAGGGTAGATTCTCTCACCAGTCAGAACTCACTTGAGATGTTGTCTGTAAATTTCACCTCAAATGGGGGCAGAGTAGGTTTCAAACAAAGAGAAAGAGCAGAGACTTTCATAGGACATGCCCCCGCCTCAACCATTCACCACTAATAGCTAATATATACTGGGCACTGCCCTATGCCAGCACACTTGCCCTTTTTCACCTTCAGGCCCTGGAGCTTGTGGGCTCTGACTGCCAAGGCAGAGTCCCTCATCTTTGTGTGTGTGTGTGTGTGTATATATATATATATAGAGAGAGAGAGAGAGAGAGAGAGAGAGTCGAGTTTCTGTCCCCCTATGCCAATCCCCAGCCTCCCCACCCCACCCAGCACCCACTCTAACCTCTCACCTCCCCACAAGGCAGGAAGGCCCAGGGCCAGTAGAGTGGAGGGACATGTCTATGACTGTAGGTAAAGTTCCCCTCCTCAATACTGATTCCAACCCACCCAGAATGCCAACTCAACTTCAGTTTCCAGACAGGCACCAAGACAGGCACTCTCTTGTAGGCACAAGAGAGACAGTTTGTGAGGGGAAGGTGGTCATGATAGGAACAGATCCCTCTACTTCCTGTACCTCCTCCGAGGAGCTGGACAGTTACCATGCATCTCCAGCAGGGAGTCAAAGGACAGACCATGGACTCCCTCAGATCTCCCCAAGCCTCTACCCCTGGGTTTACAATGAGGTCAATGGGTCAAAGGGTCAATAAGGACAAAAATGGGCAGGAGCCATAGCCTTCTGATCCCCATGGAGCAGCATTCTATTAGGGCCCCTACCTGGTCCTGATCCCAGTCAATGCCTCAGGGGCTCAGGGAAAGATCAAATCAGGCAACCTCAAGTACTTCTGTCACCCCCCAAAAAACCAGACAAACATGCGATGGCTGGTCCAGCACCCTTCAGAAGGTATGAAGTTCTGTAGGTGAGTATGGTCCTTGCTTAGGCAGAAAGTCAAGAAATTGCAATCTCCTATTCTAATGAGAACTGTCCCAACTCAGTTTGGTCACCCACTCTGACAAGCACCTTGTTCCAGGAGGTTGAAGTGGTGCCACTAGAGTCCAAGAAGATAGTCCTGATACCCCTTCCCCACCCCCAGGTCTGGTCTGGTGATGGTTGTACCATGCCTCCTGGAAACAGAGGAACCATGTCACACCCTACCTTCAGGTCTATTGATGGAAGCCAAACTCAGGATGTGGTTTTCAAACCTGGTATTCCTGATCCTCATAAGCAGTACCCTCCCTAGAATGCTGTGCCTTCTAGTCAATGATGACCTGCAGGTAGGACAGAACCACTCCCCTAACCATAGGAACCTAAGTCACCTTGAAATTCCTCTCAAATTCAGGAACATCAGCCAGGCATGGTGGCGCATGCCTGTAGATGGCAGCCTAGGAAGCCATGGCAGGGGCCAGGAATTGTGGTTCAAGTCCTGTTGGGGGCACATAGCCAGACCTAGTCCCAAAAAAATAGCTGGGCGTGGTGGCACACACCTGTAATCCCAGCTACCTGGGAAGCTGAGGCTGGGGATTGCTTGAGTCTGTGGTATCCTGGGTAACGTGAGCCTGCAGTTCCATGGGCAAAAATAGTGAGACCTAGTCTCAAAAAAAAAAAAAAAAAGAAAGAAAGAAAAGAAAAAAAGTGACACAAGACTCTTGCAGCTGCAGCGCTGCTAATACCACCCAGAGCCCTACTGTCAGGTGGGAGGCACAAGATATGCCAGACAGAGGGTGTACTGGACAAGTCACAGCCACTAAGCAGCTTCTGCACCTCCGGACATTTATGCACGTCTATATCAGAAAGAGCCCTGGAAACACCAGCACCCAAAGCCATGGTCCCAGTCAACCACTACCACAGTTATTTACTGCACCAACTATGGCCCAAACAGGTTCCAGTCCTACTTCCTCCCTGAAAGCAACAAAGCCTTCTGAACTACAGGACAGAGCAGAGTTGATGACAGCATAAATGGTACAAGCAGCCCAGAATCAAGCAGAGCCCTAAGAGTCAGGACTTTCTTCATCCTGTCCTGGAAGTCTAGAGGTCTCCTCCTCCCCACCCCTCACCATCCCCCCATCCTCCTACCCTGCCCCTGCCCCCAGCAGCATAGCCTTGCCTTCCACAGGAGCCAGGAGTGTGATATGTACCACATTCCTTTTCTCCCACCTCCCACCAGTCTGCCTGCTTGTCACAGCAGGGCCTCACCTTGTTTGCATTTTTCAGAACTCATTATGATAGTAGGGTAGTAGACGCCCAGCTCCTTCACCACCAGAGGCAATGAGAAGCTTCTGGCTAAAAGTGACATGATGATGCAGCTTACTTTAGGGTTTGACCAGCCTAGCCTACTGCAACTCTGGGAACACGACTGGCCTTTGTAACCTTACTGGCCTATCCCTCCAGGCATGGACTGGTAGGAGATGGAACTCAGAGCTCTGGGCAAGCCCAGTCATGTAATCCACCCCAGACCTGGATGGTGGCCAGCAGTTCCTGGCTCTTCTCCCAGACCATCCTCCTGGAAAGCAACAGGCACGGTGAATGCCAGCAGCCCAGCCCAGTCCTATGTGGCTTTTGCAAAAAAAAAAAAAAAAACAACAACAACACAGGTTCCACTCATCAGTGACTGGGAATCTGGGGTTAGCCCTACTGCCCATCCACTGGTTCACCCTGAACTGTTAGGAACTGGCATCCACTCCAGTTCAGCTTCCCTCTGTCCTGAAATTCCAGCACTGCCCACACTGGGTCAAGCACCACCTGGGTTCTGATCATCTTGACATGCTACTCCCATCTGACAGGCAGGAAGGTCACCAGTTAATTCATCACACAAGGAAAAGACTGGTAAGTACTGCTCAAAGACTCCACATCAAGACCATGGTCACAAATCTCTTCTTCAGAGCTGCTCCCATTGGGCCTTCAACCCTCCTATCACTCCTGGTTTTAGAGCCAATGAGAAGGGAGGCTAGCATGAACTTGGGGATTTATGGCTGCATTTCCCCTGCTGGTGCTGGCTATCTAGCACCAGGAAAGGCAAAGGGTAGGCCCCACCAGGAAGGGCACAGGCCTAGTGGCCTGGTCAAAGTTGCTGAGCAGGGCTAAGACCATGAGTGCTAACAGGAAGGCACCACTCAAAACTATACTTGCTTTCAAACTCTGTTCCCTACTCCTGGAGAGGGACCGGAGTTATTGACAAAAGGTCCACTAGAAGCAACAGAACAGAGGCCTAGAGGCAGGAAATGAGAGACTGGCAGGAAAGGTGAACCAACAGGCAACAGGACAGGGAAAATCTACTTATTAGTTAAGGGAAAGGTGACAATTCAGGAGTTACTTCAATTAGGAGGATCCAATGTACTAATAGTTTCTGTGCCCCTGAAGACAATTCCTATTATCTTACCCACTGGCAGGCTTGGCCCAAGGACCAGCAGCAGCACCTGGGGTTTCAAAAGAAAGCAGAAGCTCAGGCCTCACTCCAAATGTCAGAACCAGAACCTTTATTTTAACCCCAACACTGGCAAGCACATTTGAGTCTGGAACACAGTGAAGTGAGTTATAAGCTTTGTTCCTGAAACCCAACGTTCTGCAGGCAGCAAATGCTTAACCAACGAGTGTCCCAAAAGGGAAGATACCTTTCCCATAAAACAAACCCAGAAAGTAGTTAATAAAAACAATGAACCTGGAATGCAAGACAGTGAGGGTAAGCCTGCTTACCACGGGCATCTTGGACCCAGGACAGTGACCACAGGTGAGTTTCTGGGTGTGGCTGGCAAGCAGAGACCTGAAGGGAGGAGGAAGGACAAGCAGCAGCTGCACAGAGGTAAATAGCTGGAAATTCCATATGTAAGGAGCTAAAAAGGCTACAGGAAGCCAGGACAGCTCCACTGGAAAGGACTATCAAGATCATCTCACCCCCTACACACCCTTCAGATGAGATAACTAAGCCCAGAGGGAGACACAAGTCAAGGCTTAGTCATAGAGCTGCAGCTGCCTAGCCTGAGGCACCAGGAGAAAGACACTCCATCTTCACAATTTCAAAACCTATCCTAGTAGCTAACAATTTCTTATGCCAACTAAGATCCTAAAAGAATTAAAACAACAACAAACAAAACAAAAAACCCTATCATCTTCTACCATCACTTCAACAAAGAAAACATTTCAATTACCAAAAGAAAAGAAACTCATTGAGGAGTTCTTCCTGAGAAAGGGCAGTTGACAACCACCCACATCCTTGTGAGAGGCACATGGCATTAAGGGATGCTTCATCCTGCCCTACTACAAAGTATGATTCTTCTCAACAACTGAGGTGTGCTAGAGAGGAATAATTAGAAAAAATGAAGGCCAGCAGAGTGGCGCGTGCCTGTAAGTGGCAGCCTAGGAACTCGCAGTGGGGACCAGGGATCACAGTTCAAGCCCCACCAGGGACACGTAGCGAGACCTAGTCCCAAAAAAACAGCTGGGCAGGGTGGCGCGTGCCTGTAATCCAGGTACCTGGGAAGCTGAGGCTGGGGATTGCTTGAGTCGTGGTACCCCGGACAACGTGAGCCTGTGGTTCCACCGGCAATAGTGAGATCTACTCTCAAAAAAAAAAAAAAAGAAATGAAAACTGACACCAGATAGTAATGATGAGGCTTTATTAGTTGAACAAAAACTAAATTAAGTTCCTCCCAGGAGAAAAGTGAAAGATAGTATTTTAAAATAAGATTAAAACTCAGGCCGGGCACGGTGGCTCCTGACTGTAAGCTTCAGCCTATGAAGCGACCGGGGCTAGGGATCGTGGTTCCAGTCCCGCCTGGGGACCGTAGCAAGTTCCAAAAAAAATAGCTAGTTCCAAAAAAAATAGCTGAGCGTGGTGGCGAGCGCCTGTAATCCCAGCTACCTGGGAAGTTGAGGCTGGGGATTGCTTGAGTCTGTGGTACCCCAGGCAACAAGAGGCTGTTCCACGGGCAAAAATAGTGAGACCTAGTCTCAAAAAAAAAAAAGATCAAAACAGTATATTCCTAGATATACATCAACAGAAATCCACCTGCATGCTCACCAAAATGTAGGCAAGAATGTACAGAGCATGCTGGGCAGAGTGGCATGTGCCTGTAAGCAACAGCTTATGGAGGTGCAGCTGGGTCTGGGGATCACAGTTCAAATCCCACCTGGGGCAACACAGTGAGACCTAGTCCCAAAAAATAGCTGGGTGTGGTGGCGTGTGCCTGTAATAATCCCAGCTACCTGGGAAGCTGAGGCTGGGGATGGCTTGAGTCCGTGGTACCATGGGCAACGTGAGCCTGAGATTTCATGGGCAAAAGTTGCAAGACCTAATCTTATAAAAAAAACAAAAAACAGTATGCACAGCAGCTCCACTCACATGAGCTCCACATGCACAGAAAAAGCAGATGAATATAGCTACAATATCCAGTATGAACAGGACTGAGTATTTCCATTAAGCCATAAAGATTTGCCTTTCATAGGCCAAAAATAGTTGAGAGTTGTCAATATCAAATGGTCTGACTTACATAAAGCATAATGAATTACTCAAACTCTTAACCAAAAATGTCAGATCCAAAAGACTCTGTGGTATGATTCTATTCCTATAAGCTCAAGTTAAAAAGCAATACCAGACATGGTGGCACGTACCTGTAACCCAGCACTGGGAGGCTGAGGCCAGGAATCACTTGAATCCACAAGTTTGAGACTACCCCGGGCAACACAGTGAGACCTAGTCTCAAAAAATAGCCAGGTGTGGTAGCGCACACCTGTAATCTCAGCTATCTGGGAGGCTGAGGCTAGGGATCACTCGAGTCTGGGGGTTTGGGACTACCCCGGGCAACATAGCAAAATCTAGTCTCAAAAAAAAAAAAAAGAAAAAAAAGCTCAAGTTAAAAAGCAGTAGCACAGATAATCAGATACTCTGGTTTCTCTTCAGATTGCATAAATCTTTTTCAAAAAGCAGGTAGTAGAAATCCAGGCATTAAAGAAAAGGGAGGACGGTGATTGCAAGGACACACATGGGGTTTCTGGGACAGTGTTTCTCATCCTGGGTGCTGATTACACAAGCATGTCCATCTGTGATGAATCCTTGGAACTCTCACACACAATTGTGCATGCTTTATAATACAAATTCACTTGGATATAATACCATGCACAGAAATCTTCAGAAGGGGAAAACAGTCTGACCTCAGTTGTGACAAGCAAGTAGACCCCAAACTAGATGATAACCTCCCAAATCCCCAACTAATAACAATCATAAAACAAGAATCAAAACATTGACAAGAGGGGGAGAGGTATCCTATACACAGAGGGACCATGTACAGACTAGCCAGGAGCACACAGGAAACCTAAAGATCTATTACAAGGGGCATATTAAGGTCCACCATCCTAAGGGAACAGTGATTTTTTAAAATCATCCTAGTATCCAGCTAACACTCTCAAAGAAGAAAAATGTTCCTCAAACTCTGAAGGGGAAATCCAGGAGAGAAGAGGAAATTCAGAGTACAGCAGGGAAGGCACACTCAAAGTCAAGAAAAATGATGAGACCTCAGGAATTGGGGTCAAAGGGAACTGTTGGGTTGGAAAAGGAAAGGTACACTTGCCTCAAATGTGGAGAATCAGCCCTCCTCACAGGAGCTGATTTGAGATCCACGGTCTCAAGTGACTCAAGGAGACAAAGCCAAAGATCAAGCATCTTTCTTTTTAATCCAAAAAAAACTAAAAAAAAAAAAAAAAAAAAAAAAAAAAAAAAAAAAAAAAAAAAAAAAAAAAAAAAAAAAAAAAAAAAAAAAAAAAAAAAAAAAAAAAAAAAAAAGTAAAAAAAAAAACACCTTAGACAGTCATCAAAGTTTCTAAGAGCCATTTTTATGGCTAAAACTAGGGAACTATTATGGAAAATATTACACTACAGTCCTGTGCCCACAAAGACTCCAGATGTGATACTTTACAGAATAGAGGTCTTACTTGTCCAGCAGGTAATCTGAAACTATATAATGCAGAAGTCAAGACCTGAGGAGAGGAATCAAATAGGGATCCACTTGGCCTTGGGAAAACATGTTCGTTGTCTTATTTTATTTTTAAAATGGAATCTCAGCAGTACACTTAATTTATTTTATTTTATTTTATTTTATTTTTTGAAGACTAGGTCTCGCTATTTTTGCCTGTGGAATTGCAGGCTCACGTTGCCTGGGGTACCACAGACTCAAGCCATCCCCAGCCTCAGCTTCCCAGGTAGCTGGGATTACAGGCGCGTGCCACCACACCCAGTTATTTTTTTGGAAGTAGGTCTGGCTATCCTGCCCCGGGCGGGACTCGAACCGTGATCCCCAGTCCAAGTCACCCTCCGTAGGCTGGCGCTTACAGGCAAGAGCCACCATGCCTGGCAGCAGTACACTGAATTTAGATACAAAAAGAAAAAGAAAATAGGCACTTGCCTAGAAAAGTAGATGGGGTAGAAGGGGAGATATTAAAAATCAAGCTTCTTAAGAGGCAAAAATCAGAAGCAACAACCCAAATATGCCCTGCCTGTCAGTGGGCATCGGGATAAAGTGTGGGACAGCACCACCTCAGACCATTTCAAATGGGGGACAAGCACCATAACACTTCAGTGAGTCTCAAGAATAATTAGTGTCCAATTTATGTAGAAAGAGCAAATCAGGTCAAACATAGCCACCTGGTAGTCAAGGATCCAGATAATTTGAGGAAACAACAAAGAAAAGAAAGGGAATGTTTAACCTGCAATTCTGAAGTAGGGACTTGCAGAGGGAGGCATAGTGAGCCAGGGAGCAGCACAGGTGGGCTGGTACACAAGGGGGTGTGTTTCCCACTACTAATGTGTGTGCACGTGTAATTTACACTCTGGATAATATGTATATAAAAGACCAACAATACAATCTCCAAGTCTACCAAGGAAGCTAGCAAGCTGTGACAAGTCCCAAAAGAAAGCAAAAGGCACAAGACCCAGTGAGGAATGGAGGGGCTAAAGATAAGTAACTCCCCCCTCACATCACTGGACCCACAAAGACCCAGTAGCTGGGCAAATAAGGCAAAAGTGAACTAACAGGGTTTCAGCAGGTTCAGTCCCAGAGCAAAGATCCAGAAAATATCACTGTCTTCATAAATAGAAAGCAGAGAAGTTAGGACCTCTGTATCTGGGAGGGCAGGCATGCCTCACCCCACACCAGGGAAATCCCAGGAGCCCTCCCAAGGACAGGAAGGAAAAGAAAGCAAAGTCAAAGGCACTTTGAGAGAAAATACCAAGATCTAGAACACATCTCCCTTCCTCAGCTCTGAACCCTCCAATTCAGAGACCAATCAACTCTGTGTTATCTTTCTCAAATACCAGACAGTTTGTCAAGTCACTACCCTGCTTAAAGCTTTCAAAGGACTGCCCCATGACTGGATAAAGTCCACCTGCCTGGTGTGCAGAGCACTCCCCAGAAGGCTCCCAGCCCATCTCACTACCCTCCTTCTAAAGCCTCTGGAGAATGCCCACTCTTCTGGGAAGAGCCCTGCATTTTTCCACACAGCCCCAGTGTTGACCTGGCCGCTTTCCTTAACACTCCTCCTCCTCAGCCTATGCCACCCCCCAACAGCCCCATTGTTCTCCCAAGGTTAAGGACCCTGCACCCCAAATATAAGTTAATAACCACACCCGGCATGCAGCATGCCCCTACAAACATTTATTAGGTAAGCAAATATTGGTCTGGAATAATCAATGCTAAGAAGAGATAGGGAAATAATACATAAGCATCAATAGCAAGGTGGCAAAAAATGGGAGATAATGAAAGAATATTGCCCAGTGTCCATTCATTCATTCATTCATTCATTCATTCATTCATTCATTCATTCATTCATTCATTCATTCATTCATTTATTTATTTTGAGACTAGATCTCGCTAATTTTGCCCGTGGAACCACAGGCTCACGTTGCCTGGGGTACCACAGACTCAAGCAATCCCCAGTCTCAGCTTCCCAGGTAGCTGGGACTACAGGTACGCACCACCACACCCAGCTATATTTTTTTGGAATTAGGTCTCACTATGTGCCCCAGGTGGGACTTGAACTGCGATCCCTAGCCCCAGCTGCTTCATAGGCTGAAGCTTACAGGCAGGAGCCACCGAGCCCAGCCCCAGCGTCCTTTCTTGTCAACAGTTCCAAAACTTATTTACACTCTTAAAAATTAGTAAGAACTCCCGCCAGGCACAGTGGCTCAGGCCTGCAAGCTTCAGCTTATGAAGCGGCTGGGGCTAGGGATCACAGTTGAGTTCCGGTTGGGGCAACACAGCAAGACCTAGTCCCAAAAAATAGCTGGGCGTGGTGGCGCGCGTCTGTAATCCCAGCTACCTGGGAAGCTGAGGCTGGTTATTGCTTGAGTCCATGGTACCCCAGGAAACGTGAGCCTGCGGTTCCATGGGCAAAAACAGTGAGACCTGGTCTCAAAAAAAAAAAAAATTAGTAAGGACTCCCAAAGAACTTTCGTTTATGTGGCTTGAATGTTACTATAGTAGATGTTACTATGCATTGTTACCCTTTCTATTTGTTGTTTTAGAAAAACTGGTAACTAAAAAAATAGACTAAATACCAGTAACAAATTTGTCATGTTAACAAATACATTTCTTTGAAAAAAGTAGAACTAGTCTGAAAGAAAAAAGTGAGGAGTGGCACTGTGTTACATGTCTGCAAATCTCTACAGTGTCTGGCTTAAAAGAAGTAACAGGATTCTCATGTCTGCTTCCAGATTCAGTCTTTAGGATACATGATTTTAACTGGAGTCTATGAAGAAATTTTACCATACAGAGATGTTTAGTAACTTTTTCAAATAGTAGTGGCTATTCTTCATTGACATTCATTAAAACACACACACAAAGCGGGCACAGTGGCTCGTGCCTGTAAGCTTCAGCCTATGAAGCAGCCGGGGCTAGGGATCGCGGTTCAAGTCCCACTGGGGCCCGTAGTGAGACCTAGTTCCAAAAAATTAGCTGGGCGTGGTGGCGCACGCCTGTAATTCCAGCTACCTGGGAAGCTGAGACTGGGAATTGCTTGAGTCTGTGGTACCCCAAGCAATGAGAGCCTGCAGTTCCACGGGCAAAAATAGCAAGACCTAGTCTCAAAAAAATAAATAAACAAAATAAAATAAAATAAACTTACTGTTTAAAAAATAAAATAAAGCACACACACACACACACAAAAAAGAGTCAAGACCTCATTTCAGGGATTCCTTCTAGGAGTACAAGGCACCCCTCTCCAAAACTCATGGGAGAGGAGAAGGCCAAAGAATGGGGGCATCAGCCCTACAGCAAAGCTGCAAACTGAGGCAGAGGAGATGATCTACAATGGCCATTCACAATACCTGTATCCACAGAGAAACTTTTTCATCAACACTGGCTGGAGGTGAGATCCCCCTAAATATGATGCTAGAACCATAAGGTAAAGCAGCAAAACAACAGAGAAGGGAATGGAGATGACAGCCTGTAACAAGAAAACATGGACAGACCACAAATAAATATAGACTGGCCACTCAACACAAGGTTAACACTGAAAACCTACCAGCACAGTTCGCTTGGTTCCTAGAAGACAGTCCCTCATCCAATGAAAGGACACTGCCACAGGAAAGAGACTAATGAACTTAACACAGACTAGCAAACAAAGAGAGGGGTTTGAGTGAATGGAGGGGGTGCCAGAGGGAGGGGGAGGAATCCCAAAAACCATTTGCCAAGGTTGTGATTTAAAGAATAAAAATGAATTAAAAAAAAAAAAACCTCCAAGTCAGAATAACGTAACTTGCATCTCAGTCATTATTTCAAATAAAAATAATGTTCCGTGAGAAAAAGCAGCTAGTTCAGTGCACAAGTATGGGAAATGCCTTTCCTGTACAATTCTATGGGAGAATTGCCTCAATCATATGCCCCACTTCATCACATAGCATACTCTTCCCCAGGGTGGTCTAGCTTATTCTCCATCATCTGTCCCACCTCCTAGGACATTCATGAGTCAGACCATATCAGTGAGAAGCACCGATATGGAGAACATGGCTCCACACAAGGGGGAGTATGAACTCCCACCACCGTTTTGCAGACATGCGGACACAGGCCATTATTACTATTATAAAAAGGGTACTGAGAACCCCCAGGGGTCCTCAAACCACTTTGAGAACTAACAAACATATAACAAAAATTTCTAACAATCCATTTTATAAGCAAGAAACATGAGGCACAGATATGTTAAAAATGGCATATGGAAGAAACAAGCTGATACCAATTCTCTTCCCATGAAACTACAGTTACTTCTCAAATGCGAAAGACTTGGGCAACAGGCCTCCTGCCAAACATGAGTTTTCAAACAAAAGGAGGTACCATTTCAAATGGCATCCACAAAGACTCTTAGTGGCAGGGCCAGTAAAATCTCTTAGGGACCTCCAGGACTGATAACTCTTAAGAGCCCATAATGCTTCAAGACAGCAATGTTGACGGGAGGAGGCAAGCCAGGCCTCTGCAGGCTTTGAGACTCAAGCTGAGTGTTCCTGAGGGAGAGGTGGTCAGTGGGGGAGGGATACGAAGCAGGATGTACATGCTGCCTGCTGGGGGGCATAAAGTCAAAGTCCCCTCCAGCCCAAAGTGGCTAAGCCAGCCCTGCTGCCCTTATCAGCATCAACACACGCATGGAATGTGGGACTTTGGAAACAATTCTCTCCCCTAGGCATGCACCCATCTCGGGCTGAGGTTCACTGACCACATCCAAAGGCTTGGGTCACCAAGTCCAGTGTTCAAATCACTTGCTCCTGGAGCCTCTTGGCAGGTGCAAAAAGAACCCACTCACTGAAACAGGGTACCTCAAAAGACCATGGCTAGCTTTGTCACCAGAATCACCCAGGGTCCCCAGGTCCACCTACTAAAAGATAGTTTCACATTGCCAAGAGAGAGGTTACCCTGCCTATGTCTACCACCGGGGCATAATGAGCAGTGCCTAAGAACCTCTCATTCCGCCCACTAAGAATACAGCAAGGAAAGATGGTGCCCAGCTCTGAATTCCTAACCAGAGGGTCCCCTCTGTGGTTCTGCTGAAGGTATTCAGTAAATGTCTAAGTTTCCATAAGGGAAGGAGTTGTGCCTGGAAGGACAGAGGGTCCATAGAGTCCTCTGCTCTCCCCAGGTTGGGATGGTAGTGATCCCTTCTCCATTTACCAGGGAAACCCTCCAACTCCAGGAATTAAACTCCCTGGTTTTGTCCAAGGCAGCCATATCACCAACCATGAAAATTAAGACCTCAGCCATCCTTTGACCTCAACATTAAGAGGAGTCCACACATGGCCAGGCATGGTGGCACATGCCTGTAGGCGGCAGCCTAGGATGCTGGGGCCAGGGATCACGATTCGAATCCAATCGGGGGGATGTATCGAGACCTAGTCCCCAAAAAATAGCTGGGTGTGGGTGCACACCTGTAATTCCAGCTACCTGGGAAGCTGAGGCTGGGGATTCCTTGAGTCTGTGGTACCCTGGGCAAGTGAGCCTGCAGTTCCATGGGCAAAAATAGTGAGACCTACTCTCAAAACAAAAAAAAAAAGAGGAGTCCACACATATGTATACAAAGCTTTCATGCACTCATCTAGTTGCATTTATCTCACTCTTAAAACTTCCCTCCAAGAACTCCCTTGGTGTGGCGACACTAAATACTTAACCCTGCCACTGATACAGGAAGGACAGATAAAATGACCAGGACCTCAAAGGTAAAGTTCTGAGGATTTAATTAAGTGTAAAAAATGCCTCCCACATGGCCCAAAAATGAATGCCCAGCCTTCTTTGGCCACTATTTGTCTAGTATTGTCAGAAAGCTTATGGGAATTACTTGTAGTTTTCAAGCAAAGTTGCCGCACCACCTCTGACAGAACCCATCAGCCATCTTCTACCAAAAAGGTAATAAACTCCTGATTAGAGATGAAGAGTCAAGAGTTGAGCCAGGAGGCTGGGCATGGTGGCTAATGCCTGTAAGCTTCAGCCTATGAAGCGGCCGGGGCTAGGAATTGCGGTTCGAGTCCCGCCTGGGGCCTGTAGCGAAACCTAGTTCCAAAAAATAGCTGGGCGTGGTGGCGCACGCCTGTCATCCCAGCTACCTGGGAAGCTGAGGCTGGGGATGGCTGGAGTCTGTGGTACCCCGGGCAACGAGAGCCTGCGGTTCCACGGGCAAAAATAGCGAGACCTAGCCTCAAAAAAAAAAAAAAAAAAAAAGAGTTGAGCCAGGAATCCACCCCAGGTTTACTCACTCTCAAGAGAGCCCCCTGAGTTCATCTACAATAATATATACAGATGGAAATGAGTCAAGAGGAAGAACACCCTACTTACACACTCCAAACAACTCTATTTCTCCTCAACTTCCCAGCCAAACCACTCAATCCCAACTCCTTCACTGCCCCCAACCCAGGTTCCTTTCTTCTCTCAAGGACAACACTCCCTACCCAGAACCAAGCAGAACCATACCATACCCAGAGACCTCACTGCTCCTGCTCTCCTCACATGGTAAACTGCCCCAAGCAGGCAGCACCTGTCTCGTGCCCTATCTCCCTATAGATATGAACAGTCTATTGTTCCATCCCAGCAAGGGGGTCAGGTCTTACCTGAAGATCTGGCCCCTTGGGGGGGGGGAGGGCTTACAAATATTGACGAGAGCTCGTGCCTGTAAGCTTCAGCCTATGAAGCAGCGGGGCTAGGGATCGTGGTTCGAGTCCCACCTGGGGCCCATAGTGAGACCTGGCTCCAAAAAAATAGCTGGGTGTGGTGGCATGTGCCTGTAATCCCAGCTACCTGGGAAGCTGAGGCTGGGGATTGCTTGAGTCTGTGGTACCCCCGGGCAACGAGAGCCTGCGGTTCCACGGGCAAAAATAGCGAGACCTAGTCTCAAAAAAAAAACCAAAACAAACAAACAAAAAAAGCCCAATATTGACGAGATAACTGCCCAGGAAACCAACTTTAGGGGCTGATATCTCTCCCAGGGATCTTGAGGTCAAAGAGAAAACAGAGCTCAGGTCCCTTGATCACCATGGGCTTGTCAAAGAGGCACAAAAAGCCTAAACCACTATGTAAGACCCTGTCCGACCACACAGAAGTCAACCAGGGCTCAAGAATGGAACCAACTAAACGAGGCAGTCTTTGAAGGCCAAGAGTCCTGGAGTCCCAAGTACGGCCTAGATGTCCCCTTAGGCAGCACAGCAGGAGACCCTCATGCCACCACTCAGGTAAGGGACCAGGAATAGGTGAGTCCACTCTATCTCTGGTGCTTCTAAAAAACCCAGTAACAAATAGAATCAGCCCAATTCTATAAACTCGATTTCACTGAGACAAAAGAGTAAAAGCACTTCAAGATCACTCCATGTCACACACACTTGTCTATTTGAACTCAAAAGAGTGAAGGCAGCTCATGATGACCAGAGGTCACATAAGCTGGGCTTTCGAACTCACTACTTGCTTGATTCTCTTATGAACAAAGATTTACCACCTGGTAGAGCTTGGCTGCATACCAAATGACTTCAAAAGCTTTAGGAAACTTGGGTGTCCTGGGCCTACTGCAGAAATGTGTTGGGCAGGCCTCTGCCAGCCAGCTTCCAGGTAATCCTGATATGCAAAGCTGAAAACCAAGGCACCAGCAGACAACCTCTGCCAGGCAGCCTGAGCAATGGCACATACACAACCTATCTCACTAAGCTCCATGTCCACACATACATCTATCACTAAATTCCCAGGTCTCACTCTCGCTTCTCACTTATTTTGAAAACAAGAATTTACCAAAAGTTGGCCAGGCACGGTGGGTCGTGCCTGTAAGCTTCAGCCTATGAAGCGGCTGGGGCTAGGGATCACGCGTGGTTCGAGTCCCACCCAGGGCCGGTAGCGAGACCTAGTTCCAAAAAAATGGCTGGGCATGGTGGCGTGTGCCTGTAATCCCAGCTACCTGGGAAGCTGAGGCTGGGGACTGCTAGAGTCTGTGGTACCCTGGGCAATGAGAGCCTGCGGTTCCACAGGCAAAAATAGCGAGACCTAGTCTCAAAAAAAAAAAGAATTCACCAAAAGTGTATTATCTTCTAGAGCAGCACAGTGAGGGAATTGCAAAGCCTATGGATAGCTCCTTCCCCACTAAAGGTACTGCAACCAGACAAAAGAGGTGGCTCAGACCATGCTTTGGGGGAGAAATGGGGGGAGGTGAAAAAAAAAGGGGTACTGTTCTCAAGATACCAGAGGGTCCTTCCCCATACTAACATAAGAACTTACCCACCCAGAGGTGCTGCTAGGAAAAACTGCCTGATACCCAGGGGCCAAGTCTGCACAGTAGTCACACCCATGCTTTAGCTAGTAGCCATCTATTAACTCCCCATCTAGCAGCAGCCCCCAGTCAAGTCCAAGTCCCAGGGCTCTCTAGTGGTCTTTGGAATTCTCAGAGGATGGATGAAGAAAGCTGGCAGGGAAGCCTCAGGAAAGTGGAAAACCAACACCTACCCCTCCACATCCCACTCCTCACTCATACCCTACATGCTAGGAGAGGTGATCACATCCAAATAGGAAGCAGGGACCCACTATGTACCGCACACTTCACATGCAGCCGCAAGGCCCTGTGGCCCAGAGACAATTGACTGTCCTATCACCAGCAAAATGACATGTTCTGACCCCAAAGCTACACTCACCCTACCCTCTACCCACATTGGATGTTATCAAGAAAAACATGAAAACAAAAAGAGGGGCTATGAACGCCTCTGGTCACTTCTTTGGGTCATGATCCCCACTCAGTTTAGCTACACCTGTCCCTAGCAACACTCCAAAGACAAAGGTGTCCCTGGCCTGGTACTCCCTTCCAGACAGTGACAGGGCCTAGAGTCAGCTCCTGGCTTTCCTTATCAAGCTCACTGGGGGCCCAGACCAAATCCCCACCCCCCCCCCACCTGCATTTCCTGCTTTGCCATTCTAGGTTAAAACTGGTCTCTAGGAGAGTCAGCAGTCCTCAAAGTACCCTCCCCCAGTCAAGGTTCCTCCTAACCCTTAGGGCAAGGCCTTCCCAGCAGAAAGTTTTAACAATGCAGTGCCAGGCAAAGCTAAAACTGATCTGACTTGCTCAGAAGGCCCCAAACATGGGCTAGGACAATACTGGGAATGGAAGGTTCTCAGTCTCCTATCCCCAATCCCTTCCTGATGGGTTCTTAGACTATCCAATTCTATTCCTAGAATCTGAATTAAAAGAATTTACACTATACTTTCAGTCTGACTAGTTGCTTAGTTTCAGCCCCTTCAAGTTATTTAATCTCTGGTTCTTGTCTACCTGTCTGTAAGAACTAAAAAAGGAAACTACAAGTTGACTATCTCCCAGTTCTCTAAGGCTGACCACTTGTTAGCAAGTGTGTAAGCACAAGAGATCAGAGACTAGTCAATTTAATCTAGCCAAGGCTAGGCACTGTATTTCTTCTCAGGAAAGTTTGATGAATAACAAAAAGCTGTGAAAAGCCTAACAGGTGTCTGGCACACAGTGGGTGCCAGCTTCTCCTAAACAGCAGCATCTTTAAGATCAAACTCTGTGACCAGTCTCCCATCTCTTCCCAGCCACACATCAATTCACTTAGAAAGTCACTGTCTTTCTAAGTTTGAATGCAATCATTCCCCATTAAACTGCCTCTCCTATAGCCAACTCAACATGGCATCCTGAACTCAGCATGGCATCCTGAACCTGAACTCAGCAAGGCATCCCTGTCTCTCCTGTCTCAGCCCCTCCTACTATGCCTCGAATGCCCATGGTGCCCTCTGTGTTCCACTGGTCATAGTGCCAGCCCTTATCCCATCTTCCAATGGTTTGTTTGCTTGTCTGTCTTGCCCAGGCTCTCTCTGGAGAGCAGCCATATGTGAAATGTAAACTCAAGTTGTGTTCCCATTTTAGATACATGGACACCAAGGCTCAGTCACTGTCCAAGGTCACACAAACATGTAAACAGCAGGGTCAGCGTAATACTTTCCTTTCAATGCTCTCTAGGAGTCCTCTGCAGCCCAGATCCACATGGAGGGAAGAGGGAAAGAACCTGATTTATAGTTTCTTAATGGTGTAAGCCGCTGGTAGCAGCAGTAGCAACTGGGAAGATGAGGCCCCACCCTCATAATGATCCGGTCCTGGGAGGCAGAAGCCCTCAGCCCCTATGGGCAAAGCAATCCATGGGGTGGGGCTTGACTGCTAGAGGCCAACAGGCCAAGCAAAAGGGCAGAGCCACAGGTCCCCTGGGTAAACTGAACTTTATTCCTTCTTTACTCCTCCAACTCTCCAAAACTGCCTACCCAGCCCTTCAGGGGCTAGCTGCTGATTAAAAGGCACTACCCCCACCCTACCCTACCCCCACTCCCAGATCTGACCAGGGCAGACAATAAGGACTCCCAGAAGGCAGAAGGCCTGTCAGCTCAATAATGCAAAACCCGGTTGCCCCAGTCCACAACAGCTGACTTCAAGTGGATTGGAGGCTGTGCTTATTAACAAAATGAGAAATCTGATCTATGGAAAGAAAGCACTACATGAGGATTCATCCAAGACTACAGCTTGTGGAAAAGGTTGGGCAGCTGGCCAAGATCAGAGAGTGAGGATGGGATCGTGCCTACCTATCCCAAGAGCAGGTACCTGACACCAGAACAGGGCACATCAACACTGCCTCACCTGAACCTCCCCATCTCCTTCCAGCTATTTCAGCAGTTATTTTTTGCTTTAATTAAAGGCCTGACTCCCTCGGGCAACTTCTTCCTCTGTACAGCCAGCAACCAAAAGGACTT
Source organism: Uropsilus gracilis (assembly GCA_004024945.1). Taxonomy (NCBI): domain Eukaryota; kingdom Metazoa; phylum Chordata; class Mammalia; order Eulipotyphla; family Talpidae; genus Uropsilus; species Uropsilus gracilis. The sequence continues at coordinate 3,445 of PVHY01016193.1, read as the reverse complement.
TTCTTTTCAGGAATTGCTTGTAAAAGCAGAGTGACTACAAGTCCTAACAACTGGCAAGAAAACACTGCCGGGAGAAATTCTGGGCACACACAAGCACTTGAGAAAAACAGTCACAGAAGCTGGCTAACACACTAAGCAACACCTCAAAATTGGCCTTCAGGAAGTTAGGATGCAGGGCCAGGCACGGTGGCTCGTGCCTCTAAGCTTCAGCCTATGAAGCGGGGCTAGGGATCGCGGTTCGAGTTCTGCCTGGGGCCGTAGCAAGACCTAGTTCCAAAAAAATAGCTGGGCGTGGTGGCACGCGCCTGTAATCCCAGCTACCTGGGAAGCTGAGGCTGGGGATTGCTTGAGTCTGTGGTACCACGGGCAACGAGAGCCTGCAGTTCCACGGGCAAAAATAGCGAGACCTAGTCTCAAAAAAAAAAAAAAAAAAAGGAAGTTAGGATCCAAAGGAAAGCATATGATTCTTGAAGCTCTAACCCCAAGGCTATCAGTCTCCCAAGTCTACTGCCTGTGCACAGTACCTAAAGATTTCAGTAAGTTCAGCTCCACAGGACTAAAGGTTCCCTCATTTGATGGGTAACTACTCCTGAGTCAAAGGATTAGTTTAGCCCCCAAGTATGTCTCCCAACCAAGCCCAATTGGTGCTAAGTGCCTGGTAAGCCAGCAATCTCACCACAAAGCTTTGTCTCTAGAGGCCAGCTTGCAGCAGGTCCATCTGCTTTCTTTCAGACCAACCCAGCAACCCTGCTAAGCATATACTTTCTCCTTGAGCCAGGGCTACAGACCAGCCACATGGCCTGTGCCCCTGAAAATGTCTGCTGCAAGGCCCAGGGGATCTAGACACTGGCAAATAGGAATGAAGAGGAAGAAATAAAGACAGGAGCCAGAAGCTATAAATGCTAGCTCCAAGAAAGTCCAAGAAAGGAACCCAGTTCCATCTGGAGTCCCTAGAGAACAGGCACAAGTTTGGCCAGAAGCTCTGGAAGCCACTCCACTACCTGCCAGTTCTTTTCCCCTCCCCCCCAGCACAAGAGGCACAGCAATCCCCACATCAGTCAACAATCCACCACCACAGGATTCCTATGGGCAAGGCTCTGCCCCTCCCCCCCACCACCACATATGTCAGAGGGGTGGCCTCCTGGGTTACACCCCTACTGCTGCTTGGGGAGTGGTGGGGGGTGAGCATGGGACCTAGCTTTCCAGATGTGCTTGGCAACTCCTACTAGAAGTCAGTGGGGGTGGAAGGGATAGAAGACAGGGATAAGTAACTCAAAATGTTCCAACCCACCCAAATCAGCACTGGGTTCCTTTCCCCAGGCAGTCCCACGTTATTCTGGGTGGGGTCACTGGGAGCATTATCTGGCCTCCTTCCCTCCTCTTCTCCCCACCCCAGGCATCTCCACCCCAGCCCCCCCACCACCACCAGTTAGGCCTGTGTATGAACCATCTTGGTAGATAAACAGAGTGACAAGCGGGGCCCTTCAAGCCCCCTCCCTCTGCCAGCCGATCCCCTCCCCCAAGCCCATCTCTCTTCCTGCCAAGCGGCTGCCTACAGAAGAGGTCTGGGGGCAGGGCAACAATCCCACCATAGCAGGGCCCGACCCGGAAAGCTGCCCCTCCAGGTCCGACCCTGCCCTGTCCAGGCCGGTCTTTCTGCGAGGAGGCGGCAAGTAAAAGGGACCGAAGACAGTGCAGGGTCACAGTTCTGGAAATAACAAAATCCCCAGTGAGAGGCGGCCGCGGGCGCACTGCTGTTTGCATAATGGGAGGCCGTCCGCCCGCCTGTCAGGCAGCGCAGCTCGCCCGACGCAGTTCGGATTAGATTGCTAATGAAAAGGCACAAAGAGCCAGCAGCTCACTCGCCCGCCGGCCCCCGCTCCGCCGACCCTCGCCCAGGCATGGCGCGGCCCCGGGGGGCTTTGTACCCAAGGTCTTCTGCCGCCCACTCCCCGCCAGCCAGCCGAACCACAAATCCTAGGCTGACTGGTACCGCCGAGGGTTCAGCGTACGACCCAACCCGGGCCAGCCAACGCGCGCGCGCCCCTCTCACGCGCGCAGTACCCACGTCTCGCGGGCGCGCGCTCGCCCACGCCCATCTCCCCGGGGGCGCGCCCGGCCCACGGCCCCCGCCCTCCTCAGCGACCCCCTCACCTCGTGTGCCTCGGCGGCGGCGCTCCGCCGGCCGGCCCTGCCCGCGGTCTCTCGTCCTCGGCGGCCGACCCGCGCCGACCGCTCCCGCCCCGTCCGCCTGCCGCCGGCCCGGCTCGGCTCCCCGCCCAGCGCACCCCGAGCGCCGCTCACAGCCGCCCGCCCAGCGCCATCTTGGAAGCTTGTGACGTCGGTGCCGCCCGCTCACCCCTGACCCACATCTGAATGGGCGAGTGGCGGGCAGGGGGAGGGCCCTCGTGGGGGCGGGGTCGTGGGCGGGGCCTGAGGGGGCGGGGACCGACCCGAGAGCGGTCCGAGCGCTGGGCGGGGCGGGCGGCCTTAGAACGACGGCGTGGGGGAGGGGTGCGTAAGAAGCGCCCTGAACCCGGACCCTGGCTGTCCCTCTGGACCCCAGTTAGGTTGCGGGGACGGGGCCGCAACTTAGCCTCCGAAATATTCAGCTCGCACGGCTCCAGGGAAGGGGACTCTGGCGCCCTAGAGACCCACCTCCAATTCTTATCCTCAGACCTGAACCCCATGGGCCCCGACCTTGACCCTCGAAATCCCCCGTTGGTGACCAGTAATGGCTTGCGCCCCACCTCCCAACACCTTGCACTCCTGCTCCTTGCCTCCCGCAGGGGCCCCAGCATAAAGGCACAGCCTGAAGGACTGCAGGCAGCGTGTTCTGTTCTCCCGAAGGCCTAAGTCTTTGGTGAAGAGAAGCGCCCTATTCCTCACCCCAGCGCTCCCGGGACCTGGTGACCACTAGCCCCACAGCACCCCTACCTGCTTAGAGAATGAGGAGGTCTCCTGTATGCCTTGTTCAGCCAAACCTTTCTGGTGACTATAGCCTCTCTAGGCCTCAGAGATCAAGCAACTAAGTCTAAGCTGGCCATCTCAAACCCAATCATGGTTCCGATGGCCTTAGAGCGCTGGAGCTGACCATGAGCCTTGACCACTATTCCAGGGAGTTCGTATTGGACCCCTCACTATTTTGTACACCAAACAAAGGAACATAACATCGGTAAAGTCTGAATGGAACCCAGGTTTGCTGTGTGAGAAAGTTGCCCTAGCGCAAAATTGAAAATGAATGCAGCAACTCTATAGAAAGGCTGATTATGTTACTGTTCTTCCCACATGTATAAATTTAATGTGACCTAACAGGACACGTCTTATAATTAACTTAACAAAATTCTAACTTCATCTGGAAGAATAGTCAAAAACAGCTTTCATTTCCCTGGGGGATGGGGGGGGAATGATGGTGGATTTAACCTAAGAGTGTTAAGCCGGGCAC
>PVHY01016192.1:16489-34394 GCA_004024945.1 Uropsilus gracilis | reverse complement strand
CAATTAAAAATGACAAATTGGACGACTTCATAACAACATGGATGCATTTAGAAGAAATCATATTAGCAGAAACAAGCCATAAAGAAAAAGGCAGAAACCAAATGGTTTCACTAATGTATGGGATATAGTGAAAAAAAAAGAAAATAAATAAATAAAAGCCTTGAGGAAAGTCAAAACAAGCTAAGCACCAAAATGAAATGCACAACTATGAACAGGAGGGAAAGGGGGGGAAGGGAGGGGAGGGAGGGGGGGGCAAACCCTTGAGATTACAAAGTTGTGAAATTTATATATAAATAAAAATATATATATTTAAAAATTAAAAAAAAATACAACCTAGGGGTCTAGAAAAACAAGCCATGACTTACTGACTCAATTTACTGGTCTACAGCCCAGTTTCCCCTTGAATTTTCCTCAATCTGTCTTCTGTCATGTCAGAGCATGTCCTACCACCAATGATAACCCACTCAGAGCACCAATACATGTAAAGTGTATATGAACCCTTAACTATCTGTTTGGGGTAGTTAAGACTCTGGATATAAATTTGCTGAGTCAGTACCGGTAATGATAAACCTGTTTCTTCCAGCCCTGGTATCCTCATTCCCTGATTGCCAGTCTCCATGGTTGGAGCAATGACAGGACACAGTTCTCATTTCCTTGATTGCCTGCTTTCATAATAGTCTCCTATCCCTGAAGTTAGAGACTGTTAACATCATAAATGGACAGTGATAACAACGTTGTGCCTCACAAGTGCCTCACCTAGGCAAAGACACTGCTAAAAATACCATCACAATGTAGTTGGGTAATATCTACCCAAATTTCAGCTAAAACTTGCAGAAACCCACAGAAATCCTACTTTTTCTCCAAACAACTTTATCAAAATGTCAGAACATTTGAAAATAAAGCTATCAGTGATGGCAATGCCCTGGCTACAGATTAAGTAATAACATAATATCAACCATTACTAACAAGAAGGCCAGGCACGGGCACGGAGGCTCGTGCCTGTAAGCTTCAGCCTATGAAGCGGCCGGGGTCAGGGATCACGGTTCAAGTTCCGCCTGGGGCCCGTAGCGAGACCTAGTTCCAAAAAATAGCTGGGCATGGTGGCGCGTGCCTGTAATCCCAGCTGCCTGGGAAGCTAAGGCTGGGGATTGCTTGAGTCTGTGGTACTCTAGTCAACGAGAGCCTGCAGTTCCATGGGCAAAAATAGCAAGAACTAGTCTCAAAAAAAAAATACAAGAAGCAAGAAGCTTTAAATGAAATATAGGTGTTGGGGGTACTTGCCATTAACATAAGTTGATAATGGCCTGTGCTTTAGAGCGTTGCCTTGAGTCTGGTGCCTTGGACCACTCGGCCATCCTGACACCCACAGGCCTGTGCTTTAGAATTGGTAAGGTGCCTTAGAATTGGTACTTTCTATTAGCCTTGTTGATATATACATTGATAAATCTAGGAAGAAGGAGTTGTTGGAGGGTACCCCCTCCAGTACTTCCATTAACATAGCTGATACAGATATTAATAAGGGAGGTACTTGCCTGTTGCTTTAAAATTGTAAATTTCAAGACTAGAATTCATGGAAGGATGAAGGAAATACAAAGTTTTGGTGATGTGAGCTGATTGACAGAACTCCCTCCTGAGTCCTATCTTGTCAGAACAAGGGAATGATGAAATAAATAGAGTTTAGGACAAAGAGGGAGGATGAACCATTTTGGGATTAGTCATTTTGGAGGTCAACATTTTGGGGGAGAAGGATGTTAACAGCCACATGACCAAGGTGGCCAGCCAGGTCATGGGCCCAAGCTTGTGAACTCATGACTTTAGCATATACAAGTTGAGTGTGCATGCTGAAGGAGTCTGAAGAGTTTGGAAATTTGAACTCCTGTGTTGGAGCATGCCGTATCTAATTGACTTAGAGCTTTTGGAGCAGCTGTGAGCTAGGCCTGAGTAAATGAACTTTGTTGGTTCCTGTATCTTGGAGTTTTTAATACTGTCTAACGTATGGAGGATGCTACAAAAAGAAGACAACATCAAGCCTTTGACTACATGCTTAGAAAAGCTGGGACACACAAAAAGAAAGAAGAAAGATTCCCTGTGTTTGGAACATGTGCTGCTCAAATTTACTGGACTTGTGGTAAGGTGATTAGAGACTAAAGGACAGAGAGTTTGGGCAGTAGTGGGGTAATTGGGGTTTCTTACTTATTTATCTTGTGGTACATATACGGATAACCACTTTGTTTAGTAATAAATAATCTGTTCACTTTGAGACTCTGCTCTGGCTTTGAAAGATTTGGTTTGGGAACACATAGGAAGGTGGCTGCAAGTGGTGAGAAAAACCTGATAGGGGAAGTCTAGGGCGCCTACCCCCTGGGTACCATTTTCTCCTGTTGCTTAAGATTGCAAATTTCAAGAAGGACAAGTTAGATGTGAGAACAAATTTAATTAGAATTTCTTTTCAAAAAGATACAAGGGGAAGGAAGAAGGGAAATAGGTTTTTATTCTGCAATGTAATAATTTACAAGCTTATAACCAGATGGGTGGGAAAAAGAAATAAGATAATATAAGGGAGAGTTGGAATAAAAAACAGGATGGAGCAATTTTGGGGAGAAAAGATGGAGGTCAGGCCATGAGGGCTGAGGGGCCTGAGCCTGAGGTCTTTGACCAAGGCTGGTAAACTCATGCCTTTTAGTAAGCATCAGCTCAATGTGCCTGCTAACAGTAAAGAGGCTGGAGATTTGAACTCTGTGTTGGAGTTTGTCTTGCTGAGCTTGACTCAGGTGTTTCTGGAGAGGCCATGTGAGCTAGACAGGAGAAGAAAATGAGTTTTGCTGGTTCCTGTACTACAGAGTTTCTTTCTACTACCTGGAGGAGGAAAACAGGGAGAAGACAGCATTATGCTTTTGACTGCCTGCTTGGAAGAGCTGGAATATGCCAAAGAAAGATGTCTACTCTTTGAGCATGTATAAATGAATTCTGAAGGATTGGACAAGTGGTGAGGTTAATAGGACTAAAGATCTGAGGGTTTTTGGACAATCTTGGAGAAAGGTTTTGGACAAAGTTTTAGATAATGTTGGAATAATCTTTTTTTTCCCTGAAGTTTCTTTCTGTAGTTAAGTAAATAGGAATTCACTGTTTAGTAATAAATTAGTCTACACTCTCAGAGTCTTGTTCTGGGTAGCAAAGGACCCAAAGGTAAGAGGATTTTTTGGTTTTACTTTGATTTTTGTTTTTGTTTTTGTTTGTTTGTTTGTTTGTTTGTTTCATCTGGAAGAGAGAGACAGAGAGAGAGAGAGAAAAAGAGAGAGAGAGAGAGGCCGTTCAGCTGGAGCTGCTGGCAAGCAGCAGGGAATCTTGCTTAACAAAAGGTAGGAATCAGTGAAAATGCAAGGTGTTACAACTTTGAGTCTGCTTCTTAGGGAGAAGCTAGAAGAAGAGGATTTTTGAGCTACAGACTATAGTTTAAAAAGTTTCTCTTTTCCCACCAGATATCAAACCCACGATATAAAGTGCTTTGAAAAGGCTTTGGGACAGCAGGCAAGCTACTACAGGTTTTAAAAGTTTTTTTCTTCTGGCTCAGGAGCCAGGGCAAGCAGTAGGCAGACATTTGAATAACAAATGTAACTAGTGAGTATCTGACAGCTTAAAGGTTAACAAGGTTTCTGCACAGTAGAGGCTTTTAGCTTAGGAAAAGGTTGGGGAAAGGATTTCTAGGTAAAAGAAAGCTTGACCCTCTCTACTGATCTCATAGGAACCCAAACTCTATGATTTCTGTGTTGCCAATGACAATGCAAAAATCAATGTTGCATTGCAGAATAGAACACTTTGGAAAAAACAAAAGCAAAATCTGAGTATCATTGCCCAAAAATAAGTCTCCTGTCTTGGTCTTTTAGAAAAACTGAGTTTTCCCAAATGCCACATATGATAGATTCAGATGACCTATCATGTCAATGATTATCTGTGCCAATGGTTTGAAGAGAGCAGAGGGGACCAAAAATGTAGATTTGAAGGCAGGTTTGGATGCTTAAAGTAACTTCCCACAATCATTCTAAAAGATATCTTAGACCCTAGTGCATTCCAAGCAATGACAATCTAAAATCACAACCCAATTTGCTTTTTTTAAAAAAGTAGCTTTACAATGTTCTGTTAACATCCTTGAAATCTCATAACCAACAATATATATAAAGCCATTATCTGAGGTTTAAGCAATTGCATAGTGCTGTTTTAATTATGCATTACAGGCAAACTGTGATTGTGCCTTCGCCAGTATTTTATTAGAATGTCAATTCAATTGAATTACATCCCATGGGAAAGATTAGCATGGATTTTAGTAAGGATGTGTGAAAGTGTTGCTGTGTTGAAGCCAACTTTTAAAAGTTGTGTGCTAATGAGAGTGAAAATGGAAAGAGACGTGTGAGATTCTCACGTCCAAGAAATCCATTCTTCCCCTCCAGTCCATAGTAATCCTCTCTGTGTTTGCAAATGGTACAAACTGAACACAAAGCTTGCCAGACATCAACACTGCACTTTGAGCATTATGTGAGGATAAAAGGGATTTAGGATGAGGAAATGTGTATGTTTTGACATCTACTCCTCAGCTTGCAGCAGGGAAGAAACTAAATATTAAACCATACTCTGGTTGGAAATTCATTTGAATCAAATTTTTTAACCTCCCCCAAGAGAAAGTTAAAGCAGCAAAGTAGCAGACTTTGAGGTGTGGGGTCACAAATAGTAACAAGCACATTTTGCTGGAGAAAAAGACAAAAGATAGAGTTACCTGATTAGCAAATTAGTGACAGAAAGACTCAAGGTCTCCCAAAAGTCACTCCAGCACCCTACTTTTTGTACTTTCATTATAATAGTTTCTAGACAGGGTTCCCATTTTATCTTTAAAAAAAAAAAACTTGTAATTAAGGGGAAAACCTAAGTATATATATAATACAGGCAGATTATTACTTTCTTTGACCAAGTAAAAATAGCATTGAGTAAAGGAAATGGATAAAAACCAGAGAGTATTGGTAAAATCTTTTTCCAACAGCAAACAATAGATGAGAGCAACCTATGGCCTATAAGCAACCATTTATATGGTTTACTGTCTCTGAAAACCAGCGGAGTGAAGCCCCTGGAAGAAAAGAATCTATGAGTTGGTTTTTCCTTGACCCTCCAGTTTCTGCACTCACTATCGACTTTTCAGTCTTCGGTGTTTTCAGGAATGATCACTAGTTGCCCAAATGAAAATTAAAGTCACTCAGAATAAGATTCTCTGTGATGGTTGGGAAATGAAGAGGCCATTTTATACCATCTTAGTGGTTGAGAGATTAAGGTACTGTCCTTCACACAAACCCCAGGAGAAAGGGAAAGGGGATGGCGGGCAGGAGCCGGAGAAGGGAAGGGCTACTTTGAGTTTCCAAAAGAAACGGGATATACTGCTGTTTCAGTCACTCAGGGTCCTCCCTCCACCAAACCCACTAACTCACCCTTGACTAAGACTGAGAACAGGGGTGAAACTGGAGTTGAGAACCCTTTCTCTGCCTAGCTTATAAGGCTCACTCGCCTTAGGGCGTGCTCCCTCCAGCTCCAGTTCCTGTTGGTTTACAAGCCTGGTGACTTGATAAATAGGGTACAGGGCTGTGAGTGGTGGAGATGAGGGGTAGATGGAGCTGGTAGGAGTTACCAGTCTTCTAGGCTTGCCGTGTATAGCTTGAGATCCGGCCTACCACAGATATCATATATTGAGCACCAGTCTAGACATTCAGGCGGCCTCCTCCCTGCCACATCCCACCCTGGAGTCTGGTTTCCCGCGCTCATCAGGCACCCTCTCTCTCCCACCCCCAGGCCCTGAACAGCTGGTTGTCCCCATTCCTTCAGCTCCCCCAAATTCTGGGAATGATGGGAGAGAGGAGCGCCCCCTCTCTTCAGCTCTCTCGGCTCCAGGCTCTAGAGGGCCCCACTTGCTACCCTCATGTGCTCGTGACTCTCAGGGAAGTCCACCTCTTTTTCCCCCATCCGAATTCTGGGCTCCTGGAGACGCTCCCGCCTTCTTCCCCCAGCGGGCGCCGCCGGCCTCGCAGCCCGCACAGTCTCTCTGGTCTCGCCCCACCACCTCCCTCCTCCTCGCCTCCCCCGGGCCTCAGCCAGCGGCCAACCCTTCCTCGCCGCGGGGTCACTCGGGGACAGGCGCGCTCCCCCGCCCTCGCGGCGGAGGCCCAAGCCTCAGGCTGGCAAACTGGGTGCCAGCCCCAGTCCCGGACGCCGGGGCGACGTGGGATGTCTCCCGAAGCCCTGGTGCCCGGCCCTGCGCTAGCTGACCCGGGCGTCTGCGACCCCGCGGAAGGCGGCGCTGTGGACTCGGCGGGCAGGCGGGGCTTGGGGGCCCCTGGGCGGGCTGGGACGCGCCGCAGACCTGGGTGTCGGCGGGCGCCGCGGAGTGTGAGGGCCAGTGTGATGATCCCGGGGCGGGGCGCAAGGACAGCCTTGACCGCCCAGAGGCCCTGACTCGACCCTCCCGGGGCCCCCGAGGGCACACCCTCCGGCGGACCTGGCAGGGACGGCCCGGCCCTTGTAACCACGAGCCTCCCTCCAGGACTCCAAGCCCCGCAGACCTTAATTTTTTTTCTTCAGGTAAATATTATTGAGAGCTCCCACCCGCTCTTGAGCAAAACCCCATCCCCAGAGCCAAATTGAATCTAAGTTGTGTTGCCCTGTAAAGTCCATTTCAAAGGGGCACCGCTGGACGAATACTCCCCAACTGCACGCACACGGCTGTAACCAGCACGCGGACCAAGAAACAGTGCCCGGAACAGCACCCCAGGGAGCCAAAGAGCTTTCCTTTTACCTCTCCCCAGCAATGCATGAAAAAGACCAAGTAAGGACCTACTATGTGCCGTGAACAGGACACACTGAGTGCCTCAAGGAGTTCTAGCAAGAGAGACTGACAGGGTGTGTGTAGACAAATTGCTTGATAAGAAAGCCTGTTGGTGGAAGAACAGAATTGGGCTGTGAGATTGGGGAGGTTTCTCTAAGGAGGTGACAATTAAGTCCAGACCCCACTGACAGAAGGAAATCTGGGTGAAGACTGACCATGGGACAAGAAGATTCTAGAACCACCACCTCCCCCCCCCCCCCCCCCCCCCCCCCCCCCCCCCCAGCCTTTTCCTGGCTCCCTGTATACTGTGCTTGGGAGGACCAGGTTGTTAGTTCCCAAAGTCTTAACTTTTACAGGACTGTTGCTTGATGGGGAAGTCCCAGGAAAGTCCCTGGTATTCCCCCATATCTTTCAGTCTCTGATCTCCCAGACATGTCTTTTTCAGGCCGTGTTCACCCTTATATAATTAGTGCTCTTTATGCTTTACGCCTTCAGTCCACATTTTGCCAAGTATTTTGCCATTTGAAAAAGCATTTGACTTGAAAAACACTTCTGGCTTTCAGACATTGCTGAGGTATCCCAGTGTTAGGAATACATGGTGCACCCACAGAGCAGACAACATGGAAACTAATTTGCCCAAGTCAGGGAAATTTCAAAGGTAGTTCACACCATATTCCAGGCACTGTGCTGAGGTCATCGCTTACAATGTCCCTCCAGCTCCCACAGCAAACCCTCCAAAAGGGCATCGTGAACTCCCCCGAACATATACAAAAACAGAGACACAGAGGGTTTCTCTAACTCACCACACAGTTAACACTTGGAAGAATCCAAACACAAGCCCAGAATTACCTAACTTTGAATCCAGTGTCTCAGGTCAAGTATCCTAGAAGCAGAGTGTGTGACTAAAATTCTTATAGAATTAAACTTTGTTTGTTTGTTTGTTTGTTTGTTTGTTTGTTTGTTTGTTTGTTTGAGATTAGGTCTCGCTACTTTTGCCCGTGGAACTGCAGGCTCTTGTTGCCCGGGGTACCACAGACTCAAGCAATCCCCAGCCTCAGCTTCCCAGGTAGCTGGGATTACAGGCGTGTGCCACCACGCCCAGCTAATTTTTTGGAACTAGGTCTCGCTACGGGCCCCAGGCGGAACTTGAACCGCGATTCCTAGCCCCGGCCGCTTCATAGGATGAAGCTTACAGGCACGAGCCACCGTGCCCGGCAGAATTAAACTTTTTGTATTGAAGAGTTTATAATATTGCATAGGTTTATAATATTGTCTAGGTTTCCTTTGTATAGACTTTTTGTTAGGAGTCCCATGTGGAAAAGAAGAAGAAATGAGATGGAAGAGATTGATAGCGATCTATGAGGCCAGCCCACACAATAGGGGACCTGGGAAGTATGTCCAGGTCCAACTTTAATGAAGTTATGAAGACCCTTATATACCCTCACAATGAGATACTGAGGAAGTAGCAACCTGACTCCCAAAGGCATACGTGACATACAGCAGGGGTATGGGTGATAACAGGAGAATTCAGTAGTGGGGGCTACCCTTTAGTCATATGCCTCCTGGGACATTCCAAAGAGGTTAGGTATCTGGGTTACAGGTAAAAGACCTGCTGATGACCACCCTCTAGATGCCAGAGGGAGTGAGACAGATAAAAGGTTTTCATTTTATCTGGGGCATATCTCTCAAACTGCATCCACACCCCACACTTTTAAGTCAACATCTGTACATACTACCTTATGTTCACCACCAGGATTCTCATGTTCATCCATCACTATACAATTGACCCTTTTTAACCTGATTCCCCACCTCTCTTTCTTCTTCCCTTCTGGTAACCATTATTTTATGCCCATCATTGTTTAAAATTTCAGTGGGTTTATTTGGTTATATTTGGCTCATTCCTTTGTTTTGTTTTGTTTTGTTTTTAATGTACCACATATGAGTGAAATCACACAGTAGTTGATTTATTTCACTTTGCAAAATCCCTTCCAGATCCATCCAGATTGGTGCTAATGGCAGCATTTCCTTTTTTTTCTTAGGACTGAGTCATCTTTCTTTCATTGTGTATGTGACCATATCTAGAAGTGATGTTTTGTAGGGAGTGCTTCCAAGAGATGAAGAAGAAAACAGGATAGGACACATGAGGAAGCTAACCAAGAATGTCTCAGCAGGAGGCTGACTTTAGTCTATTCCACAAGGAATATGAATTGCATCACAGAGTTAATCTCATTTTGAAGCAACGGAGAGGTTTTTCAACCACTGTCATCCAGTCCCTGGCATCTGTCCAGAGACAACCACATCAATGAGCCATTATCAGCAACCAGCCCAGGGAAGGGGCTCCAACTGGAGAACCAACAGCATCCACCAGCTCCTATGGCAGGTTGTCATCACCCCAACTCTACTTTAGATGTCCAGGTTGTCCAGGAAACTCCATAGCCCCATGATCCAAAACACTAGTTATCCCAGCTCCTATGTCCACCAAACTCCACTTTCATCAGGAATCTCAAACATGGAATCACTTGAAGAACTTGCTAAAATATACAGCTGGTACTACCCTCAGTCTACAACTCCATAGGGCTGGGTGGGGTCTAGTTTTCACCTTTATGGTTTTTTATTACATAAGATTTGTTTACAATTTTTTCTTTCTTGCCTTTTGGGTACTCCCCCCCACCTCTTGTCTCTCCATCATGTCTTTCATTGCCAGTTATTAGTCAATTTTTAGCTCATTGGATCCTTCCTTTTCTTTCCTGGAGCAATGTCCTTTTCCCTGATATAGACATGTTTTCCTGAGACACAGTGGCCTGTGCTTAGTTTTCCTGATGTATCTTCATCGCAGGTGGTCAGTTCATGCATGTTTGTATCTTTTCAGTGCCTCCTCTTTCTTACTAGTCATCTCCAACCCATTTTCTGTCACATTTTGTTTCTTCTTGGCTTTAAAGTTCAGTCTCTGGCTTTGGGAGCATTTCTCCCAGCCAATGTCCATATAAAAAGTTCTTGATCAGGATAGGCACTGGTGGATGGTTGGTCAGGCTTGTTGTGGGGCTGCTGCCTCAACTCTGTGGCTTTCCTCTCCCTGTGAAATGGGAGAGTGCCTAGCTCGCACTGATGACATCTCTGAACCGGAAATTCCATTCCCATCTGTGGAAATCTCCTGGGTGCATTTCTGAGTCACTTTGTCACTGTAGTTGTTTTCACAGCCCTGTGTCCCCTGTATCTGACATGTTTGTTTGTCCTGGGCCTCAGTTCTTCCTCCTCAACTCCATCTTCATGTGTATCTGCTGCTAAATAAATAAGTGTGTTCCTGGTGAGGATTGACTGGATTTGGAGAAAACCAGAGGGGATGACCCCCTCCGGACCTACTCACTCTGATCTGTTCATGCCCACCCCCCCATTCCAAGGGGAAGACAGAGCCTCCAGGGGTATAATGGCCCAGCTCCATAAGGGAATTGGGTGGAGACCTGAAGTCTAGCCTAGTTTTCATCTATAACATGTTCCCAGCTGGTATGAGCCTGCTACTCTAGTCTAGACTATCGTTGAGACTCTCTCTCTCTTTCCCCCACTTCAGTCACAGACAGTATTCTGCCTTTCCAGTTGCAAGAATGGATTTTCCAATGCCACTTATTTACTCAGCAAACACATATTAAGCACCTACTGTATATCAGGGACCATGCTAGACACTGGGGACATAATGGCATGCAATGCATTTAAATCACTTCCTTCAGGAGTCATACAATTTGGTGGGAGACAGACTGTTTTCACTACCAACATAGAAATGTGTGTGTGGCTGTACAGGACCCTTAGAAAGTTTCTGCAGAGTCAGGTAAGATTTTTCTGAGTCAACACAAGAGGGAGGACTGAAGGAATCCTAGAAGTTAACTGGGAAATGTGGGGACAGGAATTTTCAAATCTGAAAATTGTGTGAAATTAGATTAAAAAGATGAGGCCTATGGATTATGTCAAGGATTTGGGTCTTTCTCTTAAAAGAATTAAAAGACAAGCTTTACATGAAATGGGATGTGATATCAGTGTGATGATTCGGAAACATTTAAAGAAGCCCAGGCAAGACAAGACAAGTGCTTCAGCTCACTTGGGTAGGGGAGATGAAGACAGGTGTATGGATTTGAGAACCGCCAGCAGGTGAAACAGAGAGGACTCAATGTTGTGCTGGGAACGGGGAAGGAGAAGCAGGTGTCAGGGATGCTTCCAGCACAGCTGCAAACTTCTATTAAATATCTCCTATATGCCAGCCACTGTTGCAGGCTCAGGTGTTACCACAGAGGAGGAATTAATATTAAGCTTGATAAAGAGTAACAGGAAAACAAAAGTAAACTTTACTTCAACAAGAGAGTATATTTTTAATGATTTATCTTCTTTCACTGAAAAAATCTAAAAACCTGTGATCCAGAATTCTACTCCATAAAGTTCTTGAGATTTGACTTCATTTACATTGTTCTTCCAGTCAGGTCTCCATCTGCCTTCCCAATCCTTCTCTTGCCCCCAAAAGTTCCCTCAAAATGACTGCTCCAGCCTTAGCCATTATATAAATTTTCTAACTCACAGGATAAGAAGAATAAGAATAAGAAGGTAGGCATCAGGAAACTTCCCAGAAGTAGTCACACTTCCATTTACATCCATTGCCTGGCCCAGAGAAGTTGTAAGAGATGCTAGGAAACATAATCTTCATTCTGGGCAGCTGTGGGTGGGTTAGAAACTGTATTACTTAGAGCAAGTGGGAAAAGATATTGAGACACAACCCAGTATGTCCACAAACACACAAGTAGACGCAGGTGTTGCACTTTCAAGGGCTTCCAACAACTCAAGGTCAACAGTTTTCACCTTTCAAATATCAGTATTTCTCCTGTGTCAAATGAAACAGCACCTGCCACATCATCGCTAGGATTTTTTCCATCTCTAGAGTACTACAACGCTACCTCTACTTCTCTTACAATGAGGAGCTTTAGAACTGTTTATTTGTCAAATGCGTTGATTATTTTTAGCACAAAATACATTTTTGCCGAAGACACATAAAATTCTTTCTACAATGATTGTCTTTGCTAAAGGTTGGGTAACTGGAATCAATAAAATGTGTTTTGGGTAGTTCTTCGTGTTTTCAATGCATGTTTTTTGAAAAGTAAAATATTCATACAGCAGAACAATGTAAACTTTTTTATGCTTGATGGATTTTGTGCTCTGAAAAATGTAAAGAATAAATATTCCTTCTTTTAGAAAAAAAAATACATCCATCTTCAATTTAAAATAGCCGGATTACATTTTTTAATGGTAAGAAGAACAATCAGGAATTGTTAAATATTATGGTCACCCCTGCCCAAACTTACCTGATTTTAGAAAGTTGGGGTGAAAAATTAACCTATTTTGATTTTGTTTGTTATGCTAGTACTTCTTGTTCAGTGTTCTTCAGGGCAACATGAGTGTTAAGGCTGAAGTGAAGTAATGGTAAAAGATAAGAATTAAGAAAATTGGCTACCCCTTAGAAAGCTATATGAATTTATAAGTTTATACCATAAAGTAGATTACTTATAATGCAAGCTCTACATTCTTAATTTTTGTCACTAGGCTCTTCCTATATCTAGCTAGCCATAGAAAACTGTCCAAGTAATAACTGATTCTAATTCCAATTTCCCAGTGAATTTATATTAGAACACAGTGATATTTCCCACTTCATTTAGTATGCAAAACTTTCCTGATTTGATTTATTGCGATTGAATAGTTTGAAGAACTGTTGCGTGAAATAGAATTTTACCTAGTTTCCATTAATTAGTAGCTAATTCTGTTAAAGACCCTTAGAAGATTCCTTAAGGGAGGTATTGAAACATAGATTTTATGAAAGCACTATACAAAATCATGAAACAGCTTTCTTGTTTAAGAAATTTAATAACAAATTTAGCAAACTAGGTGCCTCTTCTTTAGAAATAGCTTTCTTTTCTCAAGTATGGGTGGTTAGAAAATTAAGGAGAAAACATTTAAAAATTTACTTTTCTTCATTGATCTTCAAACTGAAACTCAGACACAAAGTGGTTAATATACATGTGTATATATAGATAAAAACATACTTTTTTTCATCTAGCTTCCTATGTGGAGCTATTTGCCTGGCAAGACGGGAAATAAAAACACATTTTTTATCAATTTGCCTTTGTTATAATCTTTATAATGTAAACAATTTTTGAACTATTAACCTCCTGGTAGCTTCATAAATATCATAACCAATGACATACCATAAAGTATAATTTGACAGCTTTTAAATTAGCTAAACTCGCTTGTTCTGATTTGGGTGTAGATAAGAAACCTGAATATTTAAGCAAGATATACTCTTGCTTTACAGTTGCCCAGAGATTTAAATAAGGCGGAATGATTGTCTATTGCAGTTCATAATAATACTCTTAAATTTAGAGCTGCAAATATCCTGCACTCACCAGTCGGCAAGCTTCTGAGAGCCTTCAGACTGAAAATCTGCAGCTGTGTTTATGTGGTAATTTAGAACCCCTATTACATATGCAAGCAACTGGGCTCCATAGCTCAATCACAATTCATTCATTTTGCTTTTTTTGTACCAAAGAAATAAAATCAGAGAACTATATAGCATTATGACCAGCTCTTAAAAATCAGGAGATTGAAAATTACCAAAAAATCACAAATCTTTTCCATCTCCCATTAAATAAAGTTCACACAGAAATTCTAGATAGGTGTAGTTAAGGTATGCTATTCAGCTCGGCAAATATTTATCAGAGCAAGAAATGTTACCGTAATAAGAGAAATTAAGCCTGAATAAAAAAGGACTCTTCCTTTGACCGGGGATCTACAAAGACACTTGGAATCAAATACTGAGTGTATGCCTGCATATGGACACCAGTAATATTCTTTTTGGAGAACACCTATAAATGGACTAATTTTATTTCCAGATGTAAATAAAATTCTGGAGTAATTTCCCTTTGGGATGTTACGGAGCTGTGCAGTTGTGACACTTATGATTCACATAGTAACAATTTCTAAAATACTTGTTTACTGTCTAGATTTACAGTGAACCTAACAAAAATATATGCTGTTCATGTTGCTATATGTAATAACCAGACACTAGAAAGTTGTGTAAAAATTGGATTTTGTTCAAATGGATTACCATTTTAATAATATTTTGTGGTTAAGTGAAATTTAAATTTAAAAAATCACTTCTAATTTAGGTGTTTTCAAAAAGTTGGACTTTTCGCATATCATTTTTGTGTAACTAATATGTTCGTGTACATAGATGAGGTGAATGTACTGTCCTGTTGCAAGAAAAAGTATTTTACTCTGAAGTATGCAAACATTTTTATAAAGGTGCTGTAGAGATGTGATTCTTTTGTAACTATTGGAACAGAACAAAGGCTGTTTCCAATTTACTGGTGGGTTTGCATTTCAGTTGTTAAGTTGATTGGAATGCAAAAGTTTCTACTGTAAACAACTTCCTGCATGCTGGGTTCAGCAAAATATACAAGAGCAATTCCATTATCTAGGTATAGCTCTTATAAAGACTGGTTCTTAAACACTTTATTTTCTTTAACATATGAGTGCTTCAGAGGGAGAGCAGCAGATTTTTTAATCCTCAGCCTCAGTAGAGTTTCACATCCTCCAAGTCATAAGGATTGCTAAACCAGATCTCCTGAAGTTTGGGAAAGAAGACCTGAAGGGCAGGACAATTAGGCTGAAAGGTACAAGAAGGTGGGACATGGAGTAGGGGAAGCTTTATTTTCTAAGAAGCTATAGAAAAGAACCGTTATTGATATCAATGAAAGGAAAAGAGATACCAAGTAGGATAACACTATTTCATATACTATTAGCTCTTGAAATGATAGATAGAGAGAAAGAGATAGACAGACAGACAGACAGACAGACAGACAGACAGACAGACAGACAGACAGACAGACAGACAGACAGACAGACAGACAGACAGACAGATAGATAGATAGATAGATAGATAGATAGATAGATAGATAGATAGATAGATAGATAGATAGATAGATAGATACCATTATTGATATCAATGAAAGGAAAAAAGATACCAAGTAGGATAACACTTTCATATACTACTAGCTCTTGAAACAGATAGATAGATAGATAGATAGATAGATAGATAGATAGATAGATAGATAGATAGATAGATAGATAGATAGATAGATAGATAGATAGATAGATAGATAGTCATGGAGGGTAGATAGATAGATATATAGGAAACATGAACATTTTTCCACCCCTCTGGATTCTTAGGTTTATTGAACAATCAAATTAATATCTGACAGATTAGTAGGAAAAAGTGAATTGCACAAGTCTGGAGAATCTACATGCATGTGGACTCTGCTCTTGTGAAGGAAGTCATGGTATCTGTCTTGAGCTAAGGAATGGAAAAAGGCCTGGGGCATCAAGATGAGAAAGGGGGGGGGGCTCCAGTGAGGATGAGAAGAGGATGATTCATATGACAAAGAGCAGATGTTCTGTAATTAAGTGTTTTCTCTGCCATGTAGGTGGTTTTCTCCAATACTAGTTTATTTCTGGTGAAAATCCGATATGGTATTTAAGGGGTGGTAACAAATTCTCGTTAATCTGCAGCCTCTACTGCCCATGCCAAGATGACACATCTTACCAGAGGCATGTCTGTTCTGAACATTTTAGGGAGGGCTGATCCAAACATTTTGGTGGAGGGTCTATCTGAACATCTCAAGGAGGTTTATCCTTCAATAGAAGATAGGTGGGTAAATAGATGATAGATAGGCAAATAGGTAGATAGCTAGACAAGCCTTTAGAATCACAGAAAAAGATAAAAACATGCAAGCAAGGCAGCAGTAACAAACTTTTAAGTCAGATCACCTGTATTCTACTCTTTGATTCACTACTTTGAAGTTGCATAATTTGGGCTAAGTACTTAATTAAAGATTTCTGGGTCTCATGCTCCCTATCAGAAAAAAAACATGGAGTGCCGAACTCATAGGATGTGGTAGAGGAATAAATGAGATAATCCATACAAAGTAATTAGCACAAGTTCAGCATAAAGGAGCCTCACAAAGATTGTATCAGTAGTAGCATTTTTTTTTATGGTACAAGATTGAAGTCTGCAGTCAGGGATGGGGGGAAAAGCAAATTCAAATGGGGATCAGTTCCAATTTAACTTGATGTGTGGCCTTGAATACATCATTCAATTTTCTTACGTCTTACTTTCCTCAGGTAAAAGGAGAGTGTAGGTTTAGATAAACTAAAAGTTGTAAGTTTAGTGCATCTAGAGTCACTTGGAAATCTTGTTAAAATGCTGCTTTTGACTCAATGGATTTGGGGTGTGGTAGAGGGACTGAGATTCTCAGAGTCCCCACAATGAGGCTATCACTCACTGGTTATATAAATACCACACTTTAAGTAGTAAAGCTCTAGAAGGTCACCAGCAAGAGCCTCTTCCAGCTTCAAAATGACTATCATTTTAGATATATATATATGTATATATACAATATATATAAGCATGACAATGGTTCATTCTTATATAGAGAGGATTTAAGTTTTCAGGGAGGAAAACCAGTCTCAAATGATCCTGGGTGTTTTGTCTTTAAAGCTCCAGTTGAGATGGAAGGGAAGGAGGGCATCGCTGAAGGCCAAGAGGGCTGTTTGCTGAGAAGGTGGGCCAAGGAGGATATTCCCTGAAGTGGTTCTCAGGACAAAGGCAATCTGAAGAAGTGGAAGTAAAGATAGTAGGTGATTTCTTTTTTTGATTCTGGAAGGCAGCATGACATAATAGTGAGGAGTAAATGTGTGTATGTGTGTGTCGAAGTATATCTGTATATATGTGTGCATGTCTGTGTGTGTATATGTGTGTCTGTATTATCGATTAGATCTAGACATTTATTCCAGTTCTGCATCTTAGTGGCTGACCTTGGGCAACATTTTCAATTTTCCTTTGCTTCATTCTCTCATCTATAAAAAGAGAATAATAGCTCTTTTGAGGTTCTTGTAAAAGGAAATTTAATGAGATTGCATCTGCTGTACTTAGCACAAGGTTTAAGAGCACAGTAGGTGCTCACAAAAGTTATCTATTAAAATCATCATCATCACGATCATCATCATTATTGTAATTCAGTTAATACATTGATAATACTAAGCTTTGTAATACCTAATTTATTTTAGTTTCTGCACCAATGATTCTCAAATTTTAGCATATACTAGATTATTAGTTGGATAGATTATTACAACATAGATTGCTTGACTCCAGTCACTAAAATTTCTAGTTTTGTAAGGTCTTCTAGAGGGCCAAAATCCTGCATTTCTAGCAGGTCTGGTGACCAGGTGTTGAAAGGTGTTGAACACTACTTATTAATATCAACTAAAACACTACTTTTTATAACTGGTACAATTAGGGATAAAGAATCCTGGTAAATAAACTTTACACAGACATGAAGCTGACCTCAAATGGGATTGTTTTTTTTTTTTTTAGACTAGGTCTCGCTATTTTTGCCCATGGAACTGCAGGCTCACATTGCCCATGGTACCACAAACTCAAGCAATCCCCAGTCTCAGCTTCTCAAGTACCTAGGATTACAGGCACTCGCCACCATGTCCAGCTATTTTTTGGGGACTAGCTCCCGCTGTGTTGCCCCTAGCAAGACTGGAACCGCGAACCCCCAACTCCATAAGCTGTCGTTTATAGGCACCCACCACTATGCCCGACCAAGATAGGACTTTTCTTACTTGAATCCATTATTGGTGAAAGCTCTTCTAAAATGTATCCTTTTTATTCTTGTCTCTGTGCACAGGATTCTTAAATATAATTTAAATTTTCTTTTTGAAAACAAAGCAAGAAACCCAGTCCAAAAAATGCAGAGAGATACTAAAAAGACGCTTCTCTAAAGAGGAAATACAAATGACCAACAAGCACATGGAAAACTGCTTAACATCACTAGCAATCAGAGAAATGCAAATCAAAACCACAATGAGATACCACTTCACACCAGAAAGAATGACTCATATGAAAAAAAAAAAAAAAAAAAAAAAAAAAAAAAAAAAAAAAAAAAAAAAAAAAAAAAA